>JAPVLO010003801.1:0-19474 GCA_027257055.1 Cephalopachus bancanus
TTTTTTTTTGCAGTTTTGAGAATGAATTCAGGGGCAAGCTGTGATTCAAACTCTATCTGCAGATCACAGTATCCACCGAGAAGTATATGAATACTCTGGAACCTACTTTTCACTGCCTTGCAATCTGTCCATTCAGTGGGGGAATAGATTTACTCCCTGAAAGCAAAATGTGGTAAGAAAAAGGAAACAGATGTAACAGGTGAGGGGAGGAAGAGCAAGGAAGAGAATGAGAAGAGTAAGTGGGAAAACAAAAAGAGACACAAAGAAAGAAAGGAGTAAGAAAAAATGAAAAAAAAACTAAAGCAATACACATAACCATACAGAAACACAAGCCAATCAACTTCCATATTGATACTATTCCTTTACACAAGCATGAAGTCTAAAAGATAAAAGTAAATCAGCAAACTAACAAGCAAATTTAGTATGAAAACACTTTCAATAGCAATAAGAAGAAAGAAAAAAGAGGAAAAAAGGAAAAGGATAAGTAAAACAAACATACAAACAATACAAATAGAAAAAATAAAAACAAGGGAACCAAGCCCGATCTTAGATCATTACTCTAAGTCCAATATCCTTTCATCTCTGATCTCTAGCTTTCATTGCAGGCTGGTAGGGTTATTCACTGCTAGGATCTGATTCCCCAGGGCTGGTGTGAGGGAGGTTTGATCAGATTTGAGCTCAGTCAGCTTGCTGTCTGAGAAGTCAGCTATTCAAACCTGACGTGTCAGATCTAGCACAGGGGAGTGGTTTCAGTCTCTCCAAGTTTGATTTTATTACCTTAGATCTCAAACTGGAGGCAGGCAGAGCTAGGCAGACCCAGCATGCTGGATGGGTCAATGCAGTGTCTGTGTGGTCTCAGGGCTCTAGTTGTTACCCGACCCACCTGCTGGGCCAAACTGGGGGGAGGAGTGTGGGAGAGCCAGGAGCTGCAAGTCAGTGTGGCAGTGGGTGACTCCTGCTGGGCAGAGCTGTGTAGCAGGGGTGGGGTTTCAGAGCTCCCTGGACTAGGAATTGGGGGCCGCCTTTGGTATCTTTTTTTGTAGAATGATTTGATTTCTTTGGGGTATATTCCCAATAGGGGAATTGCTGGGTCATATAGAAAGTCAATTTCTAGTTATTTCAGAAATCATCACACTGTCATTCAAAGAGGTTGCAGTAGTTTGCATTCCTACCAGCAGTGTAGCAGTTTCTTTTTCTCTGCATTGTCATCAGCATCTGCTGTTGCTTGTTTCATTAATGATGCCCATTCTTACTAGAGTTAGGTGATATCTCCTTTTTTAAAAATTTATGATGTGTATTTTTTATTTTTAAATTTTGGGTTGCAATTATGGTTTAGGTGTACAAATATACATTGTGCAGGTACCCATGTTGATGAGATGTGCCCCCACCTCCCCATGTAGAGAGAGACCCCACCTCCCTGGTGCTCCCTGCCACCACCCCTCCCCGTAGTTTCCCACCACTGTCAATCCTTTTCTTATAGTATTATGGTAGTTGTGCAATGTCCACTTTTGAGTGAGAACATGTGATACTCAGAACTCTGTTTCTGTGATAAATCACTCAGTATGATAAACTCTAATTCCAGACAGGTTGCTGCAGAATTCATGATTATATTCTTCTTTATGGTTGCATAATATTCCATTGTGTATATGTACCACTTTTTTTTTTTTTTTTTTGAGTTGGAGTCTCACTCAGTCGCCCAGACTGGAGTGCAGTGGTCGCTCCCGGCCACTGCAGCCTCGACCTGCTGGACTCCAGTGATCCTTCCACCTCCACCTTACAAGTATCTGGAACTATAGGCTCGTGCTACCACACCCTGCTGATTTTTTGATTTATTGTAGAGATTTGGTCTCGCTTGCCCAGGCGGTTCTCGAACCTGCGGGCTCAGATAATCCACTCACCTCAGCCTTCCAAGGTGCTGGATTACAGGCTGAGCCACCGAGCCTGGCTGAACCACATTTTTTAAAGCCAGTCCTCTTTTGATGGGCAGTACGGTTGGATCCGTGTTCTTGCTATTGTGAACAATGCTCCAAATAAACATCTGTGCTTAGGTATCTTTTTTTTATAGAGTGATCTGAGTTCTTCCAGGTATTTTCCCAGTTCTGGGATTTCAGGATCATATACAAGGTTGATTTTTAGAACTTTTAGAAATTACCACACTGATTTCCACAGAGGTTGTACTAGTTTACACTCCCACCAACGGTATAGAAGTGTTCCCTTTTTGCCACATCCTATCCAGCATCTGTTATTTTTTGTACTATGGATGACTGCCATTCTGACTGGAGTTAGGTGTTATCTCAATGTAGTTTTAATTTGCATCTCCTCGATGACCAATGAGATGGAACATTTTTTCTTGTATCTGTTGGATTTTGATTTTAAAATTATTTTTTAAATTATTTTAAAATTATTTTAAAATTAATTTTAAATTATTAAAAAATTTATTCTAATACATATTTTTTACTTTAAAATTGTGGGGTACAGATAAGGGTTAGGTATACAAATTTGCATTGCATAGGTACCCTTGTTGATGAGGTTTTCCCCCGTCCCCAGACAGATATTGACTACCGTTAATCCCACCTCCTTTTCCCTCCCTGCTCCCCCCCATAGTTTCCCAGCACTGTCAATCCTTTTCCTATAGTATTACAATAGTTGTTCAAGGTCCACTTATGAGTGAAAGCATGTGATACTCAGATATTTGTTTCTGTGAGATCACTCAGTATTATAAACTCTAATTCCATCCAGATTGCTGCAAAATTCATGATTTTGTTCTTTTTTATGGCTGTGTAATATTCCATCATGTATACGTACACATTTTTTTAATCCAGCCCTCTTTTGATGAACAGCATTGTTGGTTCCATGATCTTACTGTTGTGAACAATGCTGCGATAAACATACATGCACAGGTATCTTTTTTGTAGAGTGATTTGAGTCCTTCAGGGTATACTCCCAGTTGGAGAATTGCAGGGTCATATAGAAGGTTGACTTTTAGAGCTTTTAGGAATTGCTGCACTGATTTCCATAGAGGCTGCACTAGTTTACACTCCCACCAGCAGTGTAGAAGTATTCCCTTTTCACCACATCCTCTCCAGCATCTATTGTTAATGACCATTCTTTACTGGAGTTAGGTGTTATCTCAGTGTAGTTTTAATTTTCATTTCCTTTATGACTAGTAATGTTGAACATTTCTTCATGTATCTGTTGACCACTCATAAGTCTTCTTTTGAGAAGGATCTGTTCTTGTTTTTTGCCCACTTTGTAATGGGATTGCTTTTTTTCTTTTCAGCACGTTTGAGTTCTTTGTAGATCCTAGATGTTAGGCCTTTGTCAGACATGGAGTTGGTAAATACGTTTTCCCAGTCTGTTGGCTGTCTCCCTGCTCTCTTGATGGTTTATTTGATTTTGCAGAAGCTTGTCAGTTTAATGAGGCCCCATTTTTGTATTTTATCTCTTATGGCCTGTGCATTTAGGTTTTTACTCGGGAATTGGATGCCAGTTCCAACTTCCATAAGGGTATGTCCTGCATTTTCTAAAGTTCTTATGGTTTGAGGTTTTACATTTAGGTCTCTGATCTATCTAGAGTTATTTTTTGTGTATGGGAATACATAGGGGTCTTGTTTGAATCTTCTGCATGTGGTCAGCCAGTTTTCCCAGCACCATATACTGAATAGGTTCTCCTCTCCCCAGTGGTGGGTGGTGGACGGTTTTTTGAAGATGAGTTTGTTGAGAAATTGAGGTTTTGCTTCTGGAATCTCAATTCTATTCCATTGGTCTATATGCCTGTTTCTGTACCAATACCAAGCTGTTTTGATGATTGTAGCTTTATAGTAAAGTTTAAAGTCTGGTAGTGTGATACCTCCTGCTTTTTTTTTTTTTTTTTTTTGCTGAGGATTGTTCTGGGTATTCTTGGTCGTTTGTATATCCATATGAATTCCTCTATTGTTTTTTCTAGATCTGAGAAGAATGTTGCTGATAATTTGATGGGTACTGCATTAAATCTGTAGATTGTCTTAGGTAAGATGGACATCTTCACAATGTTGATTCTTCCAATCTATGAGCATAGGATATTTTCCCACTTGTTTGTGTCATCGTTGATTTCTTTGAGCAGTGTTATGTCATTTTCATTGTAGAGATGTTTCACGTCTCTGGTTAGGAAGATGCCAAGGTTTTCCTTTTTTTGTGTGGCTATTGTGAATATAATTGTGCTTTTTATTTGGGTTTCTGTTTGTTTATTATTGGTGTAAAGAAATGTGATTGTCTTTTGCACATTTATTTTAAACCCTGAGACTTTGCCAAAGTCCTTTATCAGTGCAAGGAGGTTCTTGACAGATTTTCTTGGGTTTTCCAGGTACATAATCATGTAGTCTGTAAAGAGAGATAACTTGACTTCCTCTTTTCCTATTTGGATACCCCTGCTCACCTTCTCTTTTCTGATTTCTTTGGTCATGACTTCCAATACTATATTGAACAGGAGGGGTGGAAGTGAGCATCCTTGTCTTGTTCCAGTTTTCAGGGGAAATTGTTCCAATTTTTGTCTGTTTAGGAGTATGCTGGCTGTGGGTTTCTCATTGATGGCTTTTACCATTTTGAGGTATGTTCCATGTATGCCTAGATATTCAAGGGTTTTTATCAAGAAGTGGTGCTGGATCTCATCAAGGCTTTTTCTCCATCTAATCATATAATCATGTGGTTTTTGTTTTGACATCTGTTGATGTGTTTAATTACATTTATGGTTTTACAAATGTTGAATCAGACTTGAGCCCCAGGGATGCAGCCTACTTGGCTATGACGGATGATTTTTCAGATGTGTTGTTGAATCTAGTTTTCTAGGATCATGTTGAGAATTTTAGCGTCCATATTCATCAAAGATATTGGCTTGTAGTTCTTTTTCTTTGCTGGGTCTTTACCTAGCTTGGATATCAATATGATGTTAGCTTTATAAAATGATTTGGGGAGTGTTCAATCAACTAGAATACTTTCAGTAGGATTGGTATCAGCTCCTCCTTAAATAGCTTATAGATGTCTGCTGGAGAGCCATCTGGTCCAGAATTTTTTTTGGTACGTATTTTTCTTATGACATAGTCAATTTACTTGATTGTTATTCGTCTATTTAGCATCTCGATTTCTTCTTGTTTCAGCCTAGGCAGGTTGTGTGATGTTAGAAAGTCCTCCATTTCCTTAAGGTTTTCAAATTTGTTTCCATACAAGTGTACTTAGTAGTCTCTAATGATGTTTTGTATTTTTTTTTTTTTTTGAGTTGGAGTCTCACTCTGTCGCCCAGACTGGAGTGCAGTGGCCGCTTCCGGCCACCGCAGCCTCGCCTGCTGGGCTCCGGCGATCCTTCCGCCTCCGTCTTCCGAGTAGCCGGAATTACAGGCATGCGCTACCATGCCCGGCTGATTTTTTGATTTATTGTAGAGATGAAGTCTCGCTGCCCAGGCGGGTCTTGAACCCGCGGGCTCAGGCAATCCACTCACCTCAGCCTCCCAAAGGTGCGGGATTACAGGCTGAGCCACCGAGCCCGGCTGATGTTTTGTATTTCTTGAGGGTCAGATGTGACTTCATCTTTTGTCTTTCTTGGTTGTGTTCATTTGGGCTTTTTCTCTCTTTTTCTTGGTCAGTCTGGCAAGGGGACCATTGATCTTGTTTATCCTCTCAAAGAACTAGCTTTTGGTTTCATTCATTCATTCATTCATTCAACTTGGAGTCTCATTCTGTCGCCCAGAATGGAGTAGAGTGGCCGCTCCTGGCCACCGCAGCCTCAACCTGCTGGGTTCCAGCAATTCTTCTGCCTCACCCTTCCAAGTAGCTGGAACTACAGGTGCACGCTACCACCCCCAGCTGATTTTTGATTTTTTGTAGAGATGAGGTCTCACCAAGTTTCCCAGGTGGCTCTCAAACCTGTGAACTCAGGCAATCCACTCACCTCAGCCTCCCAAGGCGTGGAATTACAGGCTGAGCCACCGAGCCCGGTTTATTTATTTTTGTATTATCTTTTTGTCTTCTATGTCCTGGATTTTGGCTTTTATTTTGGTGATCTGGATTCTTCTGCTCAAGTTAGGGTTCTGGTGGTCTTGATTTCCATCTTCCTTAGTTGACTTGTTAGGTTGTTTATTTGTGATCTTTCTATTTTCTCCATGTGTGTTTGTAGAGATATGAGTTCCCCTCTTACTACAGCTTTCATGTCATCCCAGAGATTTTGGTAAGATGGTTCTTCATTTTCCTTTGTTTCCAGGTATCTTTTAATCTCTGTTTTGATTTCATCATTGACCCAGGAGTTGTTTAGCATCATGCTGTTTAGTGTCCATGTCTTTGTGGATTTTGGAGGAACTTTGCTAGTGTTGATGTTTATTTTTATTCCACTGAGGTCAGAGAAGGTGCATGTCAAAATTTCGATCTTTTGACATTTGTTAATGCTTGATTCATGGCCAAGTATGTGGTTGATCTTAGAGTACTTTCCATGTGCTGATGAGTAGAGTGTATATTTTGTGGGGTTTGGGTGGAGTGTTCTGTCGTAATCTAAGTCCATTTGGTGAAGGGTCACATTGTGGTTCAGGATCTAATTGCTGATTTTTTGTCCTGATGATATGTCTAGGGTTGTGAGTGGGGTTTTAAAGACCCCAGCTATGATAGTGTTAGAGTCAATGTCTTTTTTGAGTTTACCTAGAAGCTGCTTTATGAATGTTGGTGCTCCTCTGTTGGGTGCATATATGTTTAGGATGGATATTTCTTGTTGATGGATTGAACTTTTTATCATTATGTATCTGTACCTTTTTAAGTTTTTGATAGCTTAAACGGTATTTTGTTTGAGATTAAGATTATGACTCCTCCTTTCTTTTTGTTTCATTTGCCTGAAGATTTGATTCCCATCCTCTTACTTTGAGTCTGTGAGTGTCCTTTCTAGATAGGTGAGTCTCTGGAAGGAAATATATTGTTGCCTGATGATATTTTATCCATTTTGCCATTCTATGTCTTTTCAGTGGTGCATTTAATCCAATCTCATTCAGGTTAATCATTGAAATGTAAGAGTTGATCCCTATCATTAGGTTCTTACAGAGTTGTTGTTCTTGTTCCTGTTTGTTTGTTGTCTTTCTTTGGTTTGGGGGTTGGTTCATGTGTGTTTTTAATCTTTTTCCTTGTACTCTTGGGAAAAACGTTGTTCTTTTTTCCTTATCTTCTTTGTTCAATACTTTCTTAAATGTTTCTTGTAGAGGTGATCTAGTGGCAGCATAAATTCTTAGGGATTAGCTATCTGGTAATGATTTCAATTCTCCCTCACTGATGAAGCTTAGCTTGGCTGGGTAGGTTATTCTTTGTTGAAATTGTTTATCTTTTAGAACTTTGAAGATAGGGCTCCAAGCTCTCCTGCCCTGAAGTGTTTCTGTAGATAAATCTGCTGCTAATCTAACTGGTTTTCCCTGGCAGGTAATCTGACCTTTTTCTCTTGCTGCCTTTAGGATTTTTTTCTTTTTTACCTACTTTGTTTAGGTGAATTATTATGTGTCTAGGAGTTGAACTTCTCATTTGTTGTCCTGCAGGGGTTCTCTGAATCTCTTGTGTTTGAATGTTTCCATCACTGATGAGATGAGACAAGTTTTCTTGAATGATTTTATGAAATGTTTGTTACAGTATGGTCTCTGTCTCTCTCTCTGTCTCAGGAAGGCCAATTACTCTTAGTTTCAGGCTCTGGAAGTAATTATTTATCTCTTGAATGTTTTGTTCTATCTTCTTAAGCTTCTTTTTTATGTTTTTGCCAGTTTGGGTTAGTTCTGTATTTTGATCTTCAAATTCTGAGATTCTTTCTTCTCCTTGGCTAATTCTGCTTTCCATGCTTATTAGTTTGCTATTTATTTCCATCACAGAATTTTTTACTGCTGTTATTTCTGTTATTCCCTTTTCCTCTTGTCTCTCCTCATTTTTAAAAACTCTCTATTAATCTCTTGACGTCTGGATTTGTTGCATGTGAAAGTCATTCTGGGGGCTCTTCATTGTTTGTGTTCTGAAGTCAGTTTTTTCAGTGTCTGACCTCACTGGTCTGTGTGAGACCTATATTCTTCTTTTGGTTTTTCTTCATTTGTGCAGATTTTTCCTCCCTACTTTGTCCTTCCCTCCACTTCCCTGTCTTCTTTAATTCTGTTATTCAGGGGTGGAGGGCTTGCTTTTACTTCTGTTTGCTCAGTCTCCTATTCTTCCTTATGTATATCTTCTTGCTTTGTTCAAATCTGGAGTTGGGGGCGGTCCTTTTTGCAGTTTTGTGATTTAATTAAAGGGGAGCTGTAATTCAAAATGTGGATACTGCAGATCCCAGTATCCACCGACAAGTATATGGATAATGTGAAACCCACTTCCCACTGCCTTGGAATCTGTCCATGCAATGGGGTTGTACGTTCATTCCCTGAAAGCAAAATGAGGCTAACAGAGGGAAGAGAATGGAGTAGGCAGTGGGGGACAGAGGGAGGTGGAGAGAGAGAGGAGTAAGAGAAAACATTTAAAAACTTTTTGAAAATTATTTTGAAACAAGTTTTAAGAATTAGTAAAATGTATTATTTTTTATTGTTGTTAGAGAAAACCAGAAACCTACTTTCTTCTGAATGACAGTTTCAATTAAAATAATTATATTTAGCTGGGTTTCAGGGCTCAGCCTGTAATCCCGCACCTTGGGAGGCTGAGGTGAATGGATTGCCTGAGCCCGTGGGTTCAAGACCCACCTGGGCAACTTGGCAAGACCTCATCTGTACAATAAATCAAAAAGTAGCTGGACATGGTAGTGCACGCCTGTAGTTCCAGCTACTTGGAAGGCTGAGTCAGAAGGATTGCAGCAGCCCAGCAGGTCGAGCCTGCGGTGGCCAGGAGCGGCCACTGCACTCCAGTCTGGTGACTCCAACTCAAAAATAATAGTAATTATATTTTAAAATATTTTTCATTAGCATGTAACTTTATTGATTCTCAATATGAAAGAAGGACCAAAAATGTCAGAATTTTATTTTTGGACAATAGGTCCCTTGTAGTGTACTGGCTTCCCTCAGAAAGTAAGTGTTCTAAGATTCCATTGACATCAGTGTACCAACTAGCATTTGTGAGAGACTTCACTGGGCTTCAGTGAAATTTTTTTGTAAATTATTTCAATGTATTTTCCTATTTATCATTGGTGGATTTATGAGCACACCTACTCCAACTGTGTTGAATGTTCACCAGTTTTGTTGTTTGTTTGAGTTGGAGTCTCACTCTGTTGCCCAGGTTTTAGTGCCTTGGCATGTTGACAGCCACCACATCCTTGACCTGCTGGGTTTTGGAGTTCCTTTCACTTCAGCCTTCCAAGTAATTGTGACTACAAGCATGTGTCACTTCACTGGCTAACTTTTTTGATTCATTGTAGAGATGAGGTCTCACCATGTTACCCAGGCTGGTCTCAAACCTGTGGGCTAAGTTAATCTTCTCATCTCTGCCTCACAAATTGTTGGAAATACAGGCATAATCCACTGCATCAGCTCAGCAGTTTTTGAGCAAAAATGGTATTACACGTTGTGTCCATCCTCCCTATTTATCTGATCACCTGTGAGTGATTTTTTTTTTTTTTTTGGTTTTTCTTGAGAAAAATTGTCCTCAAAGGGAAATGTTCTGCTGATGTGGAAAAGATCAAACAAACAAATAAAGAAACCCAAAATGGCATAACATTACAAGTCATCAAAATTGACAAGTTTAAAAACTGTTTTGAGCAGTGGAAAATTGCTTCAATAAGTGTACTGCATCAAACAGCAAGTACTTTAAAGGTGATTGAAGTTTAAACATGTGGGAATAAATACACAAATTTTAATAAATCTGGTTCCTTTGGGATTTTCCCTCATGAGTAATAAGCATTTTATTATTTAGTGATTATTTGATTTTTCATCCTTAGCAATCATATTATAGGAAGATATTTTACACATGTGAAAACTCATAAATAACTTGCTATGGCCAAAAAACTCTGCTAGCAAAACTGAGATTCACAAGGCACATTGTGCTCTTAATCTGAAACCACATATGAACACGTTACATTGCTACTAAAATGACAAAACTGAAAACATGATTCTGCGCAAAAGAAGAATTTTATATATATATTGTATATATATATTATTTTTTTAAAAGAAAATGCTATTTCCGCTAGTACTTTTAAACTCTGCTTGGGATGTATTAATTTATATGGCACTTTTTAGCGTTGTTCAAATGATGAAACTATAGTAAATTAAGCTTGAGCTGAAAAGTTTCTATTTTATTAATTAAATAAAATTTAGAGTGCTCATGCATATGACAAACATTGGCATTCAGCAGAGCCCTCATTACCATGCCGAGAGGTGTCGATTCAACTTAGAGCTGCATGTTAAACAAAAGCTTACATAAGATAGGCTTGTTATAATCATGTAAATGAGTTCCCATTGCATGAGCAGCTTCAGTTTCAGACTGTTAATATTTGTTCACAGGAGACCAGGAAGATGCTGAAGTGACTCTTTATATGGGGAAGACAAATAGAAAATCAGAACAAAATAGTTATATACAGTTTACTTTAGGTTAAAACATGGTCAAATAAATTTGCCTATGAGTTAGAACTTTTTCAGTCATGTTTAGAAAAATTTTGCCAGACAAAGTATGTAAGTAATGTAATGATTCCCTAAGTAACATAACAGTCACCATTATTTATGCTTCTGAACTGTCTAAGGCTATTTTGAGTTTTTGTTTTGTTTTGTTTTTGGCAATTATTTTTTTAGCCATGAAAACCTTTTGTGAGACCAATAAATTTGTTTTTGAGGTAAAAATATAAAGAATAATAATGAACTTCTCCTTTTTCTTATTTGTATATATTATCTTATGACATAAAATGAGAAGGAAAGACTTGAAAATGAATTTAAAAATTTAAATATAAAGTATTTGAGTATTTACAGCAATTGCTAAATGGTACATAATGTATCTCAGGTTAGAAAACATTGCATCACACTTTAAACACTAACACTTTACTTAATCATTATGCCATAGAATATATTTTTAAAAATAGGCATAAGCTCAAACATAGCATGCACAATGAAATACTGCAAACAATGTTTACACATGGGCCTCAGTATTATCAAGATTAAGCTTTTTAAAAGATTAAAGTTACCAAAAATTTAGCACTAATTTTATTATTTTATTTTATATTTTTGGAGAATTGTAAAATTTTTCAAATAATTATCAATAGGTGAATGTGTGTATTTTTTACTTTTTAAAATATTTTTTATTTCTGTATTACAGATATGGTGTCCAATTCAGGTTTAGATGTACAAATGTTCCAGACAGTTGTTAATAGAAGAGAAATAAATATTTCTGTCTTAACTGTTGCTTGTTGTTGAGGTCTTTGTGACCTTCAAAATAAACAATGGATGGGTTAAATTAAATCACAGCTTATCGATGAAAAGCATTAATCTCTCTTTGGAGAATGTTTTTATTCACTATGTTAAATGCAGAACTTTTTATGAAGTAAATGTTCAGAATTTATTAATGTCCAACATCAAAATTTGAGATATTAAACAAATCCAAACCCTTTACAATTAGACTATGTCTGTGTAGTCATAAACATTTAAAAATGCCAACGTTAAGGTTAATCTCAGAATCATCAAAAGAAATACAACTTTATAGTTTGAGCTGACAAAAATTTCTGAAATGATTAAACATTTTGAGATTTACAATGCACTCTATCATACCACTTCAGTATTCTTATCCTGTCTATCCACTCCACCAAGAAAATGTGGACTTTTCCCATGTCTCAGCTTCACAACTTCTTTCTTCCATTTGGCTTCTACTTTTCAGACAAGTCTTGGGCTTACTTGTTTTCTATTTCTAAATCAGACCCCAATCCTCATTATTCTCCTGCTCACACTTTTTCTTCATGATACTTTTCAAAAATTTAATAACATATTTATTCATATGTTTGCTTATTCACTAATTAGTAAACACAGTATCTAGGAATTTTCACATATATCTGGGCAAGTCTATTTTGTTTATCATTGCATATCCAGGAGCTAATGAATATATTTTCTGGCACATGAGAGAATCTCAACAAATATTTGAGAGATAAGAGAAACTTAAGGAAAATAAAACACATGCTTGTTTTGGTATTGTTTACTATATTAAGTGTTAACCATATGAAAACTGTTGAGATGGGAATTTCCAAAGTAAGATCTTAAAAATTTACAATAGTTCATGTATAGCATTTAAAGATCAACAAATACTTCATGAAAGCCTTTTGATGACAACTGTCATTACAACTTTACTACAAAGTAAGCTATAGTAATGAAAGCACTCATGGGGAATGCTAGGCACTTTGAGACCAAAGGCTTACTGCCAGAGCTATTTTTAAATATCAGGTCTACTTAAAAATAGAACACTAGCCGGGCTCGGTGGCTTTGCCTGTAATCCGGCTCTTTGGGAGGCTGAGGTGAGTAGATTGCCTGAGCCCGCGGGTTTGAGTCCTGCCTGGGCAACTTGGCGAGACCTCATCTCTACAATAAATCAAATAATTAGCCGGGCGTGGTAGCGCACGCCTGTAGTTCCGGCTACTTGGAAGGCTGAGGCGGAAGGATTGCCGGAGCCCAGCAGATCAACTCTGGGGCGCTGGAAGCGTGCCACTGCACTCCAGTCTGGGTGACAGAGTGAGACTCCAACTCAAAAAAAAAAGAACAGTAAGCAAGACAAATGAAAAACATGACCAAACTTGGTGTATAATGACTATGGGGGTTTCTTGGAAAATTTTGAAGTTTATCAATTCGATTCCTGACAGGCTATTGAATACTAAGATGGAAATTAAAACTCATAAAAATGTTATGACTTGTTCTATTTATAATTGTATCTAAAATTTAGACAAATGTAAAAAAGTAACAAACTCTAGGTAGGGTGGAGAACGGAATACAGCATTTGTAAGACTCAAATGCTGGGGGGATTTTTCTTATATCTCCTATGTGTGACAGAATTATTGTGCCTAATGGAAAGTAGCATTTTGCTTTTACGGAATTAGTCATTTTGGTGTTTATAGCTTGAGAATCTCCATGGTTAAATAAAATCAAGATTGTTGTAGAAAGAAACAATACCAAATAATAGGTGTTCAGTCACATCACTTCACTTAGGACAGATGGGGCACTAAGAGGTTAAGTGATTTTCAAATGTTACATAATTGAATGTGCAAATGTCATAATCCCAGCTGTGAGGAGCAAATGAGATGATAATGCTCAGTAATGCATAAATTAGATAAATAACTTGCAGGTCTAACGTATATGAAAGATCCTAACAGAATTTCAGTGCTTTTTATTTTAATCATTTTTTTAAAATAGTCTATCCTAATGTTGTGTATTATGAAATGTGCTTAAGTAACGATCAGACTCACTGCGGGAAATATTTAGATTTTTGGATTTTATTTTCTGTGAATTCGACAGTAAGAAGAGTTGTGTACAATGCCATGATACTTCATGAGTTTTTAAGTAGGGAAATATTTAGAACTGGTATTTAGAACTAGTATCCTCAAATTTCTCAAGTTTGGCCCTTTAGTAAGCACCAATTCTGGCACCAGTTTTTACTCCATTTCTGACCGGTGTTCCCAAACTGAAGAGACATGGTGACTCCTTAGCTCTGAAACCTCTCATCCCCAAATAGAAATGCCACCAGTTATTCATAATAAGTGTACCCATTGCTCAGGTACAAAAAGAAAAAAATGAGAAAAACAGCAATTATCTACAAATAACACACTACTCTGGCATGATAAAGTCCTCAATTTTAAGTATAGAGAAATTCACTTATGTTAACTGAAAAATATTGTGTTACTTGTTCAGCATGTTTCTCAAATTATGAAATCATATCATAAATTCTTCATGAGTTCTTTCTTATATACCATCTTCTGAGGGATGCAGATATGCCAAGGTCTAGTTTCTGTAGAAATGTCAAACACATCCCAATTACAAAAATGGTTCTCTTAAATTACCATTTCCCTCACTTTTCTTCTAATGCCTTCATGTTTAATATTCTCATCACGTTTAATCACTTTCACCTTTAATCTCCATGTCCACTTCTGGACCCATCTACATAATGGGTGATTATTATTATCTATATTACATCTGTGGCGATTTCTGAAAGACCTAGAAATTGATCTTCCATATTACCCAGTAATTCCCCTATTGGGAATATACCCAGAGGAACTCAAATTATTCTACAAAAAAGATACCTGCACACGTATTTTTGTTGCAGCTCTATTCACAATGGTAAAATCATGGAACCAACAATGTTGCCCATCGAAGCTGGACTAGATAAAGAAAATGTGTTACATATACACAATGGAATATTATGCAGCCATAAAGAAGAACAAACGTAAGGAATTCACAGCAACTTGGATAGATTTGGAGTCGATGATACTCAGTAGTCTACCACAGAAACAAAGTAGAGAGAAATGTTCTCACTCATAAGTGGACCTTGACCAATTATAATACTATGATAAAGTGTTTGGCAGTAATGGAAAACTATCAGGGTTAGGTTACATAGCTCATCAACAAGGGTACCTGCATGATCAATGTTTGTGTACTTAACCCTGAATTGTACCCCACATCTTTATAATAAATAAATTTTAAAAATAAAAAAATAAATGAAAAAAATAAAAAATTGAGATCTAATTAAAATTCACTATAGTCTAATCAAATAAACAGTATTTAATCATTATTGAATAGTTTTGGCATATTGTTAAATTCTGAATTCTTAGGGTCTGAGAAAAAATTATTTGTCCCTAAAATAGTAATGTATTTAAATTTTTAATTCAATTACATTGAGTATGACTGTTCCCTCAATTTTAATTGAACAATTTGTGTTTTCGCAAGTGCATACAATGATGTAGTCACTGGAAAAATTATAATATGTTTTATCATTTTACATTCCTATCGCTGTTACTTCTTCCTAACTTTGGCTTCTGGCGTTTACTGATCTATTTTGTGTCTTTTTAATTTTGTCATTTAGAATTCTATGTAACTTAATTAGAAATTTTTAAATGTCTTTTATTCTTTTTTTTTTTTTTTGAGTTGGAGTCTCACTCTGTCGCCCAGACTGGAGTGTAGTGGCAGCTCCCGGCCACCACAGCCTCGACCTGCTGGGCTCCGGCGAGCCTTCCACCTCAGCCTTCCGAGTAGCCGGAATTACAGGCGCGCGCTACCACGCCTGGCTGATTTTTTGATTTATTGTAGAGATGAGGTCTTGCTGCCCAGGTGAGTCTCAAACCCGCGGGCTCAGGCAATCCACTCATCTCAGCCTTCCAAAGGCGCAGGATTACAGGCTGAGCCACCGAGCCCGGCCATGTCTTTTATTCTTTAGTGAAATTATGACTTAAGAATCATTTGTGGGCCGGGCTCTGTGGCTCAGCCTGTAATCCCAGCACTTTGGGAGACTGAGGCGAGTGGATTGCCTGACCTGTGGGTTTGAGACCCACCTGGGCAACTTGGTGAGACATCTTCTCGATAGTAAATCAAAAATTAGCTGGGCAAGATAGCCCGTTCCTGAAGTTCTGGCTACTTCGAAGGCTGAGGTGGAAGGATCGCTGGACCCCAGCAGGTCAAGGCTGTGGTGGCCAGGAGCGTGCCACTGCACTCCAGTCTGGGTGACAGAGTGAGACTTCAACTCAAAAAAAGAATCATTGTATTGTGCTGAGCATTTTTAGTTCCTTTTAATTTATTTTTTACTGTTGAGCTATTCACTGACTCTTGCCTGCAATCTCAATATGATGGGAGACTTATCTGGAGAATTGCTTGAGGCCAGGAGTTTGAGACCAGCCGGTAAATATAACAAGATCCCACGCCCGGAACATACCAGCACCCCTAGCTGCTCAGGAAACTGAGGAAGCAGGATCATTGAGCCCAGGAATTGAGGAAAAACCACCATCGCATTCCAGCCTGGCCAGCAAAATGAGACCCTGTCTGTAAAATACAAAATATGTGGGATTACTGGAGATAAACTCTGAATTAGGAAACTTAAATCTCTTATAATGGACAGTAAGTCTCTCTGCTCTGCCCCAAAGTGAGACTTTTTTTTCCATTTTAATTTTTATTTTGAAATTGTGGGTTACAATTGAGGGTTAGGTATACAAATGTTCCTTGTGCAGGTACCCTTATTAATGAGGTGTGTCCCACCTTCCCCAGGTGGATAGCTGTTATGACTGAGTAAGTGAGAAGAAGTCACGCCAGCAAACTGAGTTTAACGTGCAGGTCAAGAGCAGGCAAATGCCAGGAAAAATAACTCTTAACAAAGTAGTGCAGTTTGTGACAAGCTTTTATAGGTAAAATTTTCAGTATTGGCTACATAGCAGCTTAGTGATTATAGCAACTATTAACTAACAACTTGGCAACCAAATTGGGAAGTATTGATTATTAAGGAGCTTTGATTAATTTCCTGTCCTGGGTATAGCTAGTGTCCAGAAAGTCCCTGGAGTTCTGCCATCAAGACATAGTTTAAGGTAGTTACATAGAGACAAGGTAGAAGAATCATTATACAATGAAGTTACCTTAGTTATTTTATTAATAAAATATAAGAACAAAATACGAAAATGTGACCCTAGGGTTTTTTAAAGTGTAACATTTGATTTCAGTTAACAAAGCATACAATTACATGGAAATTATGGCTAAGTAGTTTTGTAACAGTCAAGCAGGAAACGATCAGCATGACCTGCCCAAAGGAGACAAAGTTGGGGGTCTGTAGTCATGGGAACATTACTGTAATCACATGTAGGCATTGATTCTTAGGTCAGGCAGGCAACTAAGATGAAAGTTTTAAACAAAATGGAGTAAGCTGATTACTACTACTATTTTGCTAGCAATTTGATTTTATTAACTGATTTAGCTCATTTCATATCGACTACTGTCAATCCCAGTTCCCAACCCCCCACCCTCTTCCCCACAGTTTCCCACTACTTTCAATCCCTTTGCTACAGTAATATGGTAGTTGTTCAAGGTCCATTTGTCGCAGCAGGAAGGCAGAGCGACCTTGACACTGAGGCTATTATAGGAAGTGACAACTTTATTACGCTGGCTGGCACAGTGGGCTCGAGGAACTAATGCATCTAAATCGAGCTTGAGCCCCCAGAACGGGAGAAGTGGGGTATTATACCCTTGTTTAGGTAAGGGAGGTGGTCGTGTTGAGTAATTATTTCTTTTGGAATTTTACACGGTTGTACTCAGCAAAATCAGATTTTTTAAAGAACAAATGGTTTTTAGAAACTGCAGGGTTGTAAACCATCAACTATAGAAGAGGGGTTTTGGATAAGTCTGTGTATTTGTTAATCTTTTGTATTTCCATGAGATGGCCAGTCTCTGGCCACTTGGCCTTTCTTAAACAAAACCTATCTGGCCCCTGGTGGGTCTTTAAAGCTTGCAGCTTGACTTTTAAAAGGAAATATCTTTAACTGCTACCAACCCCCCTTTTTGCCACATCATTCCCTTGATGTTTGATTTTTTATAGAATTAAAGCACCATTATTTTTAATTTGCTGCATTAACATTATATGGGCTGCAGTTTTTTGTTAAACAACTTTTTGCAAACTTAGAAATGGTTTTTATAATTACTGGGGCTATGGAAGGGAGGATAAGACAGGATCTTATCAATAGTACTATAAATTTAATAATATACTTAAATTTTTCTAGACCTGCGAACATGTTTTTAAATTAATTGCCGATTTTTATGTGTTGTCATTTTTGCACTGGGACAAGAGCACTTTTTTTTTTTTAACATTGGTGGCTATATCAATTATAACTTTACCATTATTATCTATTTGTAACCAATAGTTAGAGTTATTAAATTTATCACATACTTTTTTTTTTTTGCCAGCAGGTAGTCCAAAGCTAAGCGGTTTTGATAAATAGCTGTGCGCATTTGGGCTTGCTGCTGAGCAACAAGCTCAAAAGCTGTGGCTGTTTGATTAGTTCTAATTTTTAAGACAGTTTGTAACCTGATAATGTAATTTAGCATATATATATAGGCATGCAGCATTTTTGACTCTCATCTTGTGTCCATGTGGCTGGGCCATAAGTATTTATAATTTTCTGCGGTGGCATACAAAAAAACTTAAAGAAACTAGAAAGTCTTGCCCTAAAACAGCAAATGCAAGCCTCAGGTTCAGTCCTAAATGCCATCCATTGTCAAGTCAAAAAATGACTGCCAATTAGTTTAACTACAAATGCCCATTTTTTTAAGCCAGGTAATATGGTATGACAGCCTCTAAAGCCCTCTGGAGGGGGCCATTTACTGTTCTTTTGTTTACCTTGACCACTGTCAAAGTACCAAAGTAATTCCTGAAATCCATTATAGCAGAATAGGACTGGGAGTGCACTGCAGATTCGACAACACCCCTTAAACTGACCGTCCAAAAAGTCAAAATTTCTCAAGCCTGCTCTAAAAGCCTGAGGATACTTCAAGCCCTGCTTCTGTCACACACCGGAGGCTGACTGATCAACGAACGACAAAAGATTAAGGATTCAGCTTAAAAACTCAACAGAGCTGGGCTTGGTGGCTCAGCCTGTAATCCTGTGCCTTGGGAGGCTGAGGTGAGTGGATTGCCTGAGCCCGGTTCGAGACCCACCTGGGCAACTTGGACGAGACCTCATCTCTACAATAAATCAAAAATTAGCCGGGCGTGGTAGCACGCGCCTGCAGTTCCAGCTACTTGGAAGATTGAGGCTGAAGGATTACCAGAGCCCAGCAGGTCGAGGCTCTGGTGGCCGGGAGGCCACTGCACTCCAGTCAGGGCGACAGAGTGAGACTCCAACTCAAAAAAAAAAAGGAATTTTAAGAGAAACCTGTTTAATTCACTTAAAGGCCTGTTTTGGGGCCTTTTTCTCATAGCAGGGTCCTGTTTACCCCCTTTGAGGCTTTATAGAGGGGTTTTATCATGATAGAGAAGTTAGGTATTTAAATTTTATAGAGTCTAGGGACAGGACCACCCTTGAGGTGTTTTTTTTTTTTTTTTTTTACAGTTGTTGTTGGGTTTTTTCTTTAATTTTTTTACAGCACTTACTCCCCTGTGATGTTTGAGTTTTTTTGGTCTAAGAAGTGTCTAGGGTAATAAGCTTATAAACTGTGATTAAAATTTGTCCCACATGGACAACACATTTTTTATTAACATTTATGTTTGTGGCCCCCCTTTTTTTAAGAGGTGTAGGAAAAGACCTACCATTAGACAATTTTAAAGGTTTAACAAATTTTATTTTAGGGATTTGGATCCTGAGTGATGCAATACCAAATACCTATGTTTAGTTTATTCGTGTCTATAAAGAATTTTTAGTGATTATTATGTTAAACTGCAAATTGAAAGATTGTACTGTCCTAGTTTTATATTGATGGAGTTTTTCCTGGATTTGCCAAGGATGGGATAGGTTGCCATTTGACCTGCAGTAGAAATGTTTGAATGCCTTTTAAAACCTATTTATAGGAAATTTATTTATGTCTAGCCTGTGCTAGCTACC
>JAPVLO010003802.1:0-20756 GCA_027257055.1 Cephalopachus bancanus
TTCTGTCCCTTCTATTACATGATCACTGTGAATTCATTGGTCTCCTTTCTAGAAGATGCCTGGCAAGACAATAATCATACAGACGGACATCAAGAAAACCAAAGCAACCTTGAATCTATGAAGAATCACCACAGATATCATACATTTGGGAAAATAATGTCTCATCTGAGCTCAAACTTTCATGTCTCTTTAGCTCAAAGACCTCATACATTCAAAACACTGAGGAAGCATCTGAAACCTAATTTAGAGTACATTATTCAAAATAGAAGCAATGTAAGAAATGAAGATGAATTTATTGGTTATGAAAATTTTTTTTCTTTATACTGAGCATGAGAAAATTCATACTGGAGAGCAATATAGAGCTAATAATACATGTGAGAAGGCATTCAGCCACAATTCAAAACTCAATAAACATTGGAAAACTCAAACAGAAGAGAAAAACTATGACTGCAGTGAGTGTGGGAAAGCCTTTTCCCAAAACTCAGACCTCATGAAGCATCAAAGAACACACACAGGAGAGAAATCCTATGGACGCAGTAAATGTCAGAAAGCCTTCAGCCAGAAGTCCCAGCTCATTTTACACCAGAGAACCCATACAGGAGAGAAAGCTTATGAGTGCCAGAAATGTGGGAAAACTTTTACTGATAAGTCATGCCTTAATAAACATCAAAGAACTCACAGAACAGTAAACCGCTTTGAATGTCATATATGTCGGAAAGGCTTCCGTGATAAGTCACAACTCACTTTACATCAAAGAGTTCATACAGGAGAGAAACCCTATAGTTGTGGCAAATGTCAGAAAAGCTTCAGCAGTAAGTCACAGCTTACTGTTCATCAGAGAGTTCACACAGGAGAGAAGCCCTATGGTTGCGATGAATGTGGGAAGACATTTCCCCTTAAGTTTAGCCTTATTTTACATCAAAAGACCCACACAGGGGAAAAACCTTATGGATGTAATGAATGTGGGAAAGCTTTCATCCAGAGATTTGAGCTCAGGAGACACCAGAGAACTCACACAGGCGAGAAGCCTTATCATTGCAGTGAATGTGGAAAGGGCTTTAGTGTAAAGTCACTCCTCAATACCCACTGGAGAACTCATACGGGAGAGAAACCCTATGAATGCAATGAATGTGGGAAAACATTCTCCATCAAGTTTAGTCTCATTTTACACCAAAGAACTCATACAGGAGAGAAACCCTATGAGTGTAGTCAGTGTCAGAAGGCTTTCACCCAGAAGTCACACCTGACTATTCATCAGAGGTCTCACACAGGAGAGAAACCTTATGAGTGCAGTGAATGCCACAAAGCTTTCAGCCGGAAGTCTTATCTCCTTACCCATCAAAGGATTCACTCAGGAGAGAAACCTTATGAATGCCTTGAATGTGGGAAAACTTTCTCTCATAAGTTTAGCCTCATTATTCATCAGAGAATCCATAGAGGAGAAAAGCCTTAAGGATACCGTTAATGTGAAAAATTTTCTCATCAGGTTTAGCATCAGAAAACATGGCCAGGCTCAGTGTCTCAGCCTGTAATCTCAGCGTTTTGGGAGGCTGAAGTGAATGGATTGCCTGAGCCCCCGGGTTCAAGACCTGCCTGAGTAACTTGGCAAGACCTTGTCTCTACAATAAATCAAAAATTAGCCAGGCGTGGTAGCATGCTCCTGTAGTTCTAGCTACTTGGAAGACTGAGGCAAAAGGATTGCGGAGTCCAGCAGGTCGAGACTGCGGTGGCTGGGAGCATGCCACAGCACCGCAGTCTGGGCAACAGAGTGAAACTCCAACTCAACAAGAAAATACATACAGGAGAGAAGCCCCAAGAATGCAGTGAATGTCAGAAAACTTTTGCCCAGAAGTCCCATCTTATTATACATCAAAGAACTCATACCAGTGAGTAACCTTATGGATGCAGTAAGTCTTGGGAAACTTTGTCCTACAAATTCAGCCTCATTCTACATCAGAAAACTCATAGAGGAAAGAAATCATGAATGAAGTGAATATCCAAAAGTTGTCACTGACAGGAAATAACTCATTATATCACAAAGTTTACATAGGAGTGAAACCTCAAGACTGCAACACTTGTGAACACACTTTATTTTCAAACTTACACATCATTTTCAAACTTATACATCATTTTCCATCAGAGAGCAGTGCTGGGTATAATGCCAGTTAAGAGGCCATACCTTTTCCAATTAAATGTCAATTGAATATACACCAGAGGGAACAAATAGGAGGGAACATCTACATGTGTATTGCTTGTGGGTATATGTATTGTTGGCATAAAATTCAGCTAAATCAGTAGCAGAGAATTGGCATTGAGAAGGAAATTCTCTACATTAATAAATCTGGTGTATCATGCTTTCATGGGTATCATTATATGGGGGAAGTAATTTTTCTGCTGTTGTGATAAAGTATTGAGTATGTAAATAAATGCACTTGTCAAAAATCAAAAATTTTATCTAGACAATACAGTGTGTGTTTTGTACGTATTTTTATTGTGCAAATGATTGTTCAGGGCTGAGCCCAGTGGCTCACACCTGTAATTCCAGCACTTTGGAAGATCGAGTTAGGAGAATTGCTTGAGCCCAGGAGTTTGTAACCAGGCTAGGCAACATACTGAGACCTCGTCTCTAAAAAGATATTAAAAAAATTGGCTGGGTGCAGTGACTCAAGCCTGAAACCCCAGCACTTTGGGAGGCCTAGGTGAGGGGATTACTTGAGCCCACGGGTTTGAGAACAGCCTGGGCAACTTGGCGAGACGTCATCTCTACTTGGAAGGCTGAGGCAGAAGTATCCACTGAATCCAGGAGGTAGATGCTGGGGTGGCTGTGAGCATACCACTGCATTCCAGCCTGGGTGATGGAGTGAGACTTCAACTCAAAAAATAAAGTAAGATAAAATTAAAAAAAAAATTAGCTGGGCATGGTGGCACATACCTATAGTCCCAGCTACTCAGGAAGCCTAAGCAGAAGGATCACCAGACCCCAGGGGATCAAGGTTGCAGTGAACCATGAGCATGCCACTGCATTCAAGAGTGGAAGACAAAGTGAAACTTTGACAAAAAAAAAAAAAGTTAATATTTGGGAATTGCATGTGTTAGCATAACACATAAGTGTACATAAACCCTTTCCATAGAATATCTATATTGAATTTTTGTATCATTATAATGCTACATATAGTATAATTGATCTGCAGTGGCTCATTGTTTTAGTAAGAAATCTGAATACAGTACTGCATATATATTTCCCCTTAGTGTGTGCTAGTATTTGTAAGTGAGTCTGGAAGGTTATGTGCCTTTTTTTTTTCTTTTTTCTTTTCTTTTTTTTTTGAGTCACCCAGGCTGCAGTGCAGTGGAATGCGCACTACCACAGCCTCAAACTGCTGGGCTCAGGCAATCTTTTCACTTCAGCCTTCCATGTAGCTGGGACTACAGGCGTGAGCCACCAAGTCTTGCAGATTTTTTGATTTATTGTAGAGACAAGGTGTTGCCATGTTGCTGGTTGATCTCTGACTACTTTGCTCAGGCAATTCTCTTGCCTCTACCTCCCAAAGTGCTGATATTACAGGAGTGAGCCACTGCTTCTGGCTGTGTGCCTCTTTTGAGTAAAACTTTATTTCACCTACTCTAAGATGGATATTTTCCCCACATATCATCAATGCTGAAATTAAGATGCAGCATAAAATTGCTGGCTTGACATATTTAAATAGAGAACTTGGTACATAAAATAGTGGTGTGTCATATAACCAGAAGTATCTTAGATTGTATGAAATATAGACGTTATCATCTTTGTTTCTTCTAAACCAACCAGATATGTGGGGGTTGAGGAAGATGACTATTCATGTTTCAGGCCCCTTCTGAATTATTATTGTTGAGTTGGAGTGTGACTCTGTCATCCAGGCTGGAGTGCAGTGGCACGCTCACTGCTATCACAGCCTCGGCCTCATAGGCTCAAGTGATCCTTCTGCCTCAACCTTCCAAGTAGCTGGAACTCTAGACATGCACCACCATGCCTGGCTAATTTTTTGATTTACTGTAGAGACAAGGTCTTGGCAAGTTGGTCTTGCACCCTCAGGCTCAAGCAATTCTCTCACCTCGGGCTCCCAAAGTGCTGGGATTATAGGCCTGAGCCACCACTCTCAGCCAGCCTTCTGAATTCTTAAGAGAGTCTCTGATAACAGATCGACATAAATTATATATTATCTGTACTCTGTTATTTTTTTCTTGATTGGATAATGTGGCTTGATCCTATGACCATATAAAATAGGCTTCTATTTCCTTTATGGTCACAAGGTTTGCAAGATGTGCTTTCTTTTGAAAAAGTAATGCCATATAGATGTTTCCATTGATCCCTCTCAAGAATGTAGCAAGGAGCTCTTCTAAATTCTTTCTTTCTTTCTATCTATCTATCTATCTATCTATCTATCTATCTATCTATCTATCTTTTATTTAGAGTCAGAGTCTCAGTCTGTTGCCCAAGTTGGAGTGCAGTGGCACCATCACAGCTTACCACATCCTAAACCTCTAGGCTCAGGCGATCCTTCTGCCTCAGCCTCCTGTGCAGCTGGGACTACAGGCATGTGTCACCATGCCTGGCCAATTCTTTTTGTAATTCTGCAGAGACAAGGTCTTGCTATGTTGCCCAGGCTGGTCTCAAATTTCTGGACTCAAGCAGTTCTCCCACGTCGACTTCCCAAAGTGCTGGGATTAGAGGTGTGAGCCACCACGCCCAGCTATCTTTTCTTAAATGGGGAATAAACTCTAAGATACAATGAGCCTGATTTTAATTTTATGAAAATATGTTTCTTTGTCCAGCACAATGTTGTACATTAAAATGAGTGACTGCAATTATACCAGTTGTGCAGGATAAGATGTTGAAAGGGTTTATATGACTTTGCAAAGTTATATTTACGTAAGACTTTAAGAAAGAAAAAGGCTACAGTCTTCTAAGAGAAAAACGATGAAAAAACATACAGGTAATGCAGGCACAGATTTCAGAGATCTTTTTTCATTAACACTGGACACTTTGTCTCTAGATCACAAACTACCAAATGTATGTAAGATATCTCACTTTCAGGGAAGCCAACACACAAGGTTACTGAGAGATTGTGTGTGTGTGTGTGTGAGATTGTGTGTGTGTGTGTGTGTGTGAGAGAGAGAGTGAAAGAGAGAGAGAGAGAGAGAGAGAGAGAGAGAGTCTCAGTCTCTCAGACTGGATTGCAGTGACGTGATTCCACCTCACTGTAGCTTTGACCTCCTGGATTCAAGTTGTCCTCCTGAGTAGCTGGGACTACAAATGCCACCATGCCTGGATAATTTTTGCATTTTTTTTTTTGTAGAGATGAGGTCTCACTATGTTGGCCACGCTGGTCTCAAACTGGATTCAAATGCTGAAGCCAGATTAAATCCAACTCTTGGGGGCTCTTTTACTATTTCTCCCTTGCAAAAATCCTGGTATATATACACAGTGCCTATAATCCCAGTACTTTGGGAGGCTGAGGTGAGACGATTGCTTGAGACCTGACTAGGCAACATAGCAAGACTCATCGCTACAAAAAAATTTTAAAAAGCTGAGCATGGTGGCATGTACCTGTAGTCCCAGCTACTTGTGAAGTTGATGTGGAAGGATTGCCTGAACCCAGGAGGTCGAGGTTGCGGTGAGCTGTGATGATGCCACCGCACTCCAGCCTGGATGACAGAGAAACCAACTCAAAAATAAAAAATAGTAATCTCAATCTTGTAATTTGGTGGATTTTTTTTTATTTTTGAGCAGGAGTCCCACTCTTTTGCCCAGGCTGGAGAGCAGTGACACTCTCATGGCCACTGCAGCCTCAACCTGCTGGGCTCACATGATTCTTCCACCTTGGCCTTCCAAGTAGTTGTAACCACAGGTGCACGTCACCGTGCCCAGCTAATTTTTGAATTTATTGTAGAGATGAGGTAGCACCAAGTTGCCCAGGCTGGTTTCGAACACCTGGACTCTAGTGATCCTCTTGCCTCCACCTCCCAAATTGCTGAGATTACTGGCTTATGCCACCGTGCCTGGAGGTGTTTTTATTTCTTGATAGAGATGAGGGTCCCACTATGGTGCCTAGGCTGGTCTCGGACTCTTGGGCTCAAATAATACTCCTGCCTTGACCTTCCAAAGTGCTGGGATTATAGGCGTTAGCACGGCCCCTAGCCATAATTTTTTTTTCTTCATTTCCATGCTCAGGTTGAAAGGCACGGGGAACAGCCAGAAGGATGTCTCCCGAGATGGCACCAACACTAGGGAACCTAACAAAGACAACAAAGGTCGTAAATTCCTGCCTTTCCCGCGGGCGTGAAACTTAAACTCATGTACAAACATTATCTCCCTATGGGAATACTACCTCATAGCTCCCTCCAATAAAGACCCTAAGATGGCTCTGGCTGGCACTGCCAGGATCAGAGAGCATAGGCCGCCCCCTCCCAAAACCGATAAATGCAGACCTCTCTCTTGCCCTTTCTCTCTCACTCCCTTTTCCCACCAGGGGGCTACAGACCTCCTTCCCTCTCCCTGTAGCCGCTGCTCTAATAAATCTCTTGGCCTCAAAGGGTACCGAGTCTCACTGGCGTCATCGTCCTTCACAGGTCTCATAAAAAAATGGGTTGTGTCTCTTTGAATTTTGAGACTTTATATAGACTTGATGGTGATACCAAACTGACCAGTTTGGAGCTCTGGGATTTACTGCTTCTTTTCCTTCGTGAGAAATCTAGTGTAGGCTTGGGGCTGGGACCTGGGTAGAAGGGCCTGACTCTTGTCCAGCTGTAGAGTCTTCAGGACCAAGGTCCACACCTCAAATCAGCTGGAGGAGGTGGAGGAAAGGGAAGAACTGCCTGGGACCCACTCAGGAGCTCTAGGGAGAAGTGGCTCCCAAGCAGCTTGCGCCTGCTGGAATGCTGACCACCCTTCACCGTCTGCACCCTACCTGCCTGACCTTGGGCCTTCTTACTGCACAGGCACCCACCACAGCCCTGCTGTCAGGAGCAAAGTGGGTGGTGGCGGGGAGGCAGAGGCGAAATTGGATGGAATCTTTTTTTTTTTTTGAGTTGGAGTCTCACTCTGTCACCCAGACTGGAGTGTAGTGGCTGCTCCCAACCACCACAGCCTCGACCTGCTGGGCTCCAGCGATCCTTCCGCCTCAGCCTTCCAAGCAGCTGGAACTACAGGCACGTGCTACCATGCCCGGATAATTTTTGATTTATTGTAGAGATGAGGTCTTGCCAAGTTGCCCAGGCAGGTCTCGAACCCGCGGGCTCAGGCAATCCACTCACCTTAGCCTCCCAAAGACACGAGATTACAGGCTGAGCCACCGGGCCCATCTGGAATCTTTTTTTAACAGATTCTGAACACTCATATAAAGCTCTGGTTTATGTTGCCTTATGGTATTTTTTATGTTGCCTTATGGTACTTTTTTTTTTTTTTTGAGTCGAAGTTTCACTCTATTCCCCAGGCTGGAGTGCAGTTGTGGAGTTCCAACCTCCGCTCAACAGGGCCTGAGGTGGGGGGAGGAAATGAGAAATAAAGAGACAGAGAAACAGCGGGATTGGGAGGACTCTTTCCCAGGTAGAAAGGAGCGAGGGAGAGCCAATTTATTTTCACTGCATGCCTCTTATATAGGGCAAAAATCACACAAGGGAGGGGGAAAACCCCACGAGCTATATGTTAATGTCTAAACAATGTTTATCTTAAAGTCTATGCTAACTTAAAAGAAAGGCAGTCCCTTAAAACAGACAGCCTCTGGGCTAGGCATGGTGCCACTCTGCTATCCATGTAATAGCAACCAAATGTCAAGGGAGACAAAGGAAATATAGGCTTGGTTCCTTGAACACAAACCAAGAAACATAAGGACCTTGACAGCTCATGCTCTGCTTTCCTTCATCTCCTCCTTTTCCTTTTCTTTTAAGCACAGTTTATGGACTTCTACTTGGAGCTCTCTGATGGCATGTCCTCCTGCCCGGATGCAGGCTGGGAGATAAAACAGTAAAATCAAAATCAGCACTCCCAATGCTATTAAAGAATATACTGTGGACCATAAGTTATGTGACAATAGCAACTACTTAATTTTACCAAGAATATCATTAGCCAATGAGCTAGCAGGCAATAAAGGTGACCCTGCTGGAGAAATATTTACAATATCTTGAAGTAATTGAGCAATATTCAAAGAAACATTATTAGAAGACCAAATTCCCAGCAAATGATTTCTAACCAGATCCCAATGCCATTCAGAATCATAAGACTTAGAGGTTACACAAATCCATTGGAACTCTGCATGACATCATAACATAACCCAGGTCTTTAAAGCAGCAACCTGGTCTCCAAGAACCAAGACCGTTTGTTCCAATGCATTGAGTCATGCCTCCAATTTAACATCAGTGGCTTCTTGACTGGATAGAGCAGTGGAAATGTTCTTAGCCAGATTGTCCACATACTGAGTAGTGTGCATTTCTTGAGTCAAAGCCATTGCTGAAGCAGTGGCTGCTGCAATCAGAGTAACCAATGCAGTAACACCGGCAACTAAAAGTCTAATAAATCTTTGCTGATGGTCAAGCAAGTTGGACATTTAAGAAAGCACATGCCAGCCGGAGTCCTGATACCATGGCCCAGAAATATTTACAGGCATCATAACAAAAGAGGGTTGATGCAATACCACAACTTGCTGTCCTCTTTTTCGAGGAGAGACACAATTATTGAGATTATAATGAGAACACTTTAAGGAAAAATAAGAGAACTTCATAGTAATTTTCTAGGGCCCTGCCAATAGAACATAAGTGGCAGGAACACAGGCAAATACCTCATTGGAACCATTGTAAGACTGTTGGTAGCCGGGCTCAGTGGCTTAGCCTGTAATCCCGCACATTTGAGAGGCTGAGGTGAGTGGATTGCCTGAGCCCGCAGGTTCGAGACCCACCTGGGCAGCTTGGCGAGACCTCATCTCTACAATAAATCAAAAATCAGCTGGGTATGGTAGCGCGTGCCTGTAGTTCTGTCTACTTGGAAGGCTGAGGCGGAAGGGTAGCTGGAGCCCAGTAGGTCAAGGCTGCAGTGGCCGGGAGCAGCCACTACACTCCAGTCTGGGCGACAGAGTGAGACTCCAACACACACACAAAAAAGACTGTTGGTTAGATTCGGACTGGTGAGAGATAAGAATGGGCCCTAAAACCACCATAAGTTTTCAGATACCAAGGTGAGGGTGCCCTGCTGAGATGGAAAGAACTGTCTCCACCCACTCTCCAAAGGTTTCAATATGCTGTAATATGTCTTACTTTCTGGGTTAGGAGTAGCCCAGTCCATGACCCCTTCATTAGTGCTGGGGATATGATGCCAGGTGGCCATAGAATAATGATACCTATGACAGGGCAGAAACTGAGAAACAAAAATGAGACTGCCTCAGAGCAGGGGGTAACTCCAGGAGGTGGAGCCTTTGTAAAAGGTGTAGTTCAAGACTGCAGCAGGCCATACAAAGACATGATTCACTCTCTTTTCATCTAAGGCACCCCATGCCCTGAGGTATAAATCCATGAGTATATTTAAAAGTAGAAGTAATCGGCACACAGCCTGGATCTCCTACGATAAGCGGGTGCCACAAACGTGAAAAACACATGGGTGCTTTGGTAGACCGCCCTTCATAAGAAAATCCACCAACCCACTGTGGGGTAATAGACTCAGTGGAGGGGTGGCACAGTAAAAAAGCATTACTAGCATATACTGGGACTGAAGGATCATCCCAGACCACCACCCTTAAAAGGGGGGGTCAGACAAATAGGCCCAATAAGGTGAACTGTGGCCCCTAACTGTATTCACCTGGCAAGCCACCACAGCGAGCATGGCCAGGGACAAGGTATATGGGTCAGATGTGACCCCTCTGCTGTTTCACACTATGTTTCCGGCTTTAGCTGTTAGTGCCTTCAATTGCCCCCAAGTAGGAGGTATGATTTGATATGTTGCCCTAGAGCGGGCCATGGGGGAGGCACAGTCTCCGGTGAAATGATACACAGCCTATTGAATGGAAGGATCAGGCTTCCCATCAGATCCTCCCTTGGTACTCTGGAGCCGGGGGCCTGTTTAGAGTAGGACAAATTGAATCGCACCGGGAGCCACTGGGGTCCATCTGTATTCCTAGGGAAAACACAAGCACTGCCTTGTCCCCAGATGAGCACCGGATCAGGTCCTTGCCACTGGCCTGTCAAAGGATCCTACCAGCAAACCAAAGCCTCTGCTTTAAGAGAAGGATGCAAAAAGGGTTCTGCAGCTTATACCCCTTCATTATCTAGATTAAGAAAATTAAGAATTAATAATGCATATGCCAATAGTGTATGTGGGGAGGAATGTGTATATTCCCTCTTTTTTAATTTTTGTAATTGTGTTTTGAAGGTTCTATTGGCACGCTTCACTATACCTTGCCCCCGTGGAATATACGAGATGCCAGTAGTATGAGAAATTTGAAATGTGGAGCAGAATTGGGCAAAAGACTTACCAACATAGGCAGGGCCACTGTCAGTCTTGATAGATTTGGGAATGCCCATGACAGTGAAAGCTGCAAAGCAATGGGCTATAACATATCAAGCCGCTTCACCTGATTGAACTGAGGCAAAAATAAAATCAGAGCACGTGTTCACTGTAACGTGCACATAAGCCAACTTTCCAAAAGAAGGGATGTGTGTGACATCCATCTACCATAAGTGTCCAGGCAACAGACCTCGGGGATTCATGCCCTCAGCAGGAAGGGGGTGAAACTGAGGACAGATAGGACAGTTTTTTTCTATTTGTCTAACCGTTTCTCTAGACAATGAAAATTGGTGACATAAACTTTGGGCATTCTGATGACGAAAGGTATGGGAAGCGGTAGCTGCGGAAGCAGGGGATAGTAGAGGGAAAGCAAAAAATTGTGTAGCTTTGTAGCAGGAAAAATAGAGAGATTGTGATACCGAGAGTATTATAGGAAGTGGTACTTTATTACGCTGGCCATTCTAGCGGGCCCGAGGGTCTAATGCATCCAAATCGAGCGCCTCAGAACAGAAGAAGTGGGGTCTTATATCCTTGTTTAGGTAAGGGAGGGAGGTCGTGTTGAGTGATTACGTATTTCCTTTGGAATCTTACAAGGTTGTACTCAGCAAAATCAGACTTTCCAAAGAACAAATGGTTTCCAGGAACTGCAGGATTGTTAACCCTCAACTTCAGAAGGGGGGTTTTAGATAAGACTCTCTTCCATTTTCATGAAATGGCCAGTCTCTGGGCCATTTGACCTTTCTTAAACAAAACCTGCCTGGTGCCTGGCGGGTCTTTAAAGTTGCAACTTGCCTTTCAAAAGGAAATACCTCTTACTGCTACCAACGCCCCCTTCCTGCCACTGGGCTAGTGGGAGATATTCAGTCAGCCCAGGTGAGGCCAACTGCTGATCCCAAATCAGCTACATATGTTTCTGTGTTTATTCACTCAATTATACAAGAAATATATTTGAGCATTTGCCGCATCCTACCACAGCTTCATCAGCAAGGGCATTGCCTTCAGGTAATGGACCACAAAGGGCAGAAAGAGCATGAATATGAGCAACATACATGTGAGCATGAAAATGCAATTGAATGGTCTGTAAAATAGCAATTATGTCGGGGGGGAGGAAGAGACAGTATGAAGACTAGCAGTTTCCAAATGATGCAACACACCTGCAACATAATGACTGTCAGTGTAAAGATCAAAACGTTTCTTAGAGAGATTTGCAAAGACCTGACAAACTGCAAATAACTTGACTCATTGAGTGGAATCATAATCTGTCTGAAAACGAGAAACAACATCGTTAATGACAGTGATTGCTGTTCCAGAAGAGGAACCATCGGTTAAAACCAAATCAGCATCCTGCAGAGGTTGAGCACTGATAACCTGAGGAAAAATAAAAGTTAAGAAGTTGAGAAGGAGGATAGTGGGAGTCTACTTGTGCAGCAAAGAGGGCTACAGCCAACTGCCACGCAGGGCATGTCTCTGAAAGCCAAGTCATTTGAGGAGTAGTGTAAGGTACTACAATTAAAGCAGGCTCATGGCCAAAAATCTCCCTGACTCACCATCGGCCCTTGGTAATGAGGAGGGCTACAATTTCATAATATGGGGTCACTGTGTGTAGTCGGGAGGCTGGCAAATGCATCCATTCCACGAGTCCTTGTTTAAAAAAACTGTGGGTAAATAAGATGTAGGTAATATTATCAGTGACCAAGGCTCAGTAACAGAAATGCGAGGGACCTGCTGTGCCACGATCACCTTCTGTACCAATTGTAATGCAGATAGAGCTTCAGGGGTAAAGTACTGTGGAGATCAAGGGTTGGAATCACATTTTAAGATATCAAAGAGAGGTGTGAGCTGCAGAGTGGTAATTCCAAGAGAGGGGCGCAACCAATTAATGTCACCTAACAACTTTTGGAGATCATTCAAGGTGGTAAAATAATCAGTTCTGATTTGAGGTTTCTGTATCCAGACTTTGCATCCATTAATTCCCGAAGATATTCATAGGGTGCCATCCTCTGCACCTTCTGTGGGGAAATGATGAGACCAGCATTATTGAGGATATTTTTCAGTTTAGTTGTTTTTTTTTTTGAGTTGGAGTCTCATTCTGTCACCCAGACTGGAGTGCAATGGCCGCTCACGGCCACCACAGCCTCGACCTGCTGGGCTCCGGCGATCCTTCTGCCTCAGCCTTCCAAGTAGCTGGAACTACAGGCGTGTGCTACCACACCCAGCTGATTCTTTGATTTATTGTAGAGACGAGGCCTTGTCAAGTTGCCCAGGCGGGTCTCGAACCCCCAGGCTTAGGCAATCCCCTCACCTCGGCCTCCCAAAGTGCTGGGATTACAGGCTGAGCCACCGAGCCCGGCCTATTTTTTAGTTTTAAAAATACCTCTTGAAATTGCTCTTCATCAGGATGAGCAACAAGAATATCATCCATGTAATGATGATATAAGCCTTGGGAAAATATGATTGGACAGGCAGCAAGACTCTGGCTACAAAAGTTTCACATAAGGTGGGGCTATTGGCCATGCCTTGAGGCAAAACGTTCCATTGAAATCTTTGGGCTGGCTGTTGAAAATTAACAGCAGTCAAAGAGAAAGCAAAGCACTTTTAGTCCTTGTGAAAAATTGGAAGAGTAAAAAAGCAATCTTTTAAATCTCTAACAAACAAGTGATAGTCAGCAGGGATGGCCACTGGCGAGGGCAGACCAGGCTGCAGAGGCCCCATCATTTCCATGGAGTGATATACCGTTCCATAAATCTTGTAGTAAATGCCACTTCCCTGACCTTTTCTTAATGACAAAGAAAGGAGTGTTCCAAGGACTGTTTCAATGCTCAATGTGACTGGATTGAAACTGCTCCTGAACAAGCACTGCTGCCGGTGCAAACTTTTCTTCAAGGAGTGGACACTGCTCCACCCATATAGGTTCATCAGATAACCAAGTAATAGGATTAGCAGTCTCCTGATGGGGCTCAGGAGAAGCAGGGGCCATTAATGAAAAGCCTCAGGGTCACCTAAGCCAAACCTCCTGTTTCTTATGAACAGAGTTAAGGGATACTACATCCCTTAACTAATCCTTCCCAATTCTTGGTTTGGTAAAAATCCTTGATGGAGCATCTGGGAAGTGACCTGAGGGCTGGGATTGTATAAGAGTACCCCCATAGCTTGGAGGACATCCCAGCCCCAAAGATTAAGCGGCAGAAAAGGAAGTACATAGGGCTGAAAAATTCCCACATGGTCCTCATCATCCTTCCAATTCAAAAGTTTGCTACTCTACAGAGGAGACTTAGACTGGCCAATGCCTTGCAAAGAAGTCATTGCTTCCTGAAGAGGCCAAGAAGTTGGTTAGTGAACCTGACTAATAACAGAGATGTCAGCCCCAGTATCTAATAAACCTTGGAGGGTCTTGCCTTCTGTATGCAGAGAATAATCAGCCCGCTTTTCGCCAATGGCTTGCAGCCAATATGCATGATCAGAAGAACCAAAGGTATTAGTCCCTTGCTTTTGTGAGGAGACAGTATGTCCCATTTTCGTCAAAGGGAGTAACACTAATTCGGTAATTTTCATGCCAGCAGTGAGTATAATAATATTCTGAGGAGCATTTCCCATAACTTTAATTTCACCAGTGTAATCAGAGTCTATGACTCCTGGGAGAACTTGGACGCCCTTCAGGGAAAGGCTGCTGCGTCCCAGTAACAGTCCCACCATGTCTTCAGGGAGTAGGCCATACACACCCATGGGAATAGCCTGTGGACCCATTTCTGGGGTTAATATGAAGTGGGAGGAGGAACAGATGTCCAATCCAGCACTCCCTGAGGTGGCGCAGTAGAGATCGCTGACACATTGGGCAGATGACTCCCCTGAGGAGGGAAATTGGGCATGGGTTGCGGGGGTAAATGGACATAGCCCCAATTGTTTGAGGGGCCCGGGGTTGGCCCCTCTGGTTGTTTCCAAAAGGGGATTTCCATTTGCATCCATCTTGGATTGGCATTCATTAACCCAGTGAATACTTTGCTTGCATACTGGGCACATAGATGTTGGTGACCCTTCTAGGGGTGGTCCTGAATTGGGATTACGTGCCGGGCATTCCCTACTGAAATGGCCCATTTGCCCACAGTTGAAGGAGGCACCTTAGGTTCCTCCATTACCAGATCTCATTATATTAAAAATTTTGTGTGGAGGAGTACCTTGTAAAACTGCAGCCATGGCCATCCCCTGTATATAGGCAGGCCCAATATCAGCACACAAGAGAATATAATCTGTCAAATCCCCTTTCTTACGATAGGAACAAATGGCCACTTGGCATACAGAATTGGCATTTTCATAGGCCAGTTGTTTTACAAAAAGAGTTCCTGCCTCTCCATCTACCACCAATCGACCCACAGCCTAGATGCAAAATCTTGGTAAAGCTCATCAGGTCCCTGATATATTTTTGAAAGCTGGTCTGTCTTAATTCGAGTCAATGGTAGTTGACTCTATGCTCCCAATGCTGCTCCACTGATTTGACCATACGCAGCTCAGGGATATAAAATCTGCACCTCTTGGGAGGAGTATTCTCCTTGGCCCAAAAGCATGTTTAAATTAATCATATTCAGATCACCTCCTCTGTTTCTTTCAGCTTGCTCTTTGTATCTGTCCCCCAAATCTGTCTTCCATAACAGATATTCCCCACCCAACAAACATGCCTTTGCAATCACATGCCAATCAAAGGGAGTCAAGTCTTCTTGTGAAATAGTTTCCAGTATAGCTAATGTAAACGGTGCTATAGCGCCATACTGTGCCACAGCGGTTTTAAGGTCCTTCAGGGACTTAAGAGACAAAGTCTGATACTCTTGGATCTCCCTTCTCTGTTCATCAAACCTGTAGTCTTTACCAGATAGGCGTGAAATCCTTCCAAGTCATCTCCCTGCAGCAAGGTGGACTGAACTGCTTTCTATAGAGGGGAGAGATGCACCAGATGCCTCCTAACATCAGACAACTGAGTTTGGATGGGAGCCAAGAAGAGGGAGTGTGCGGATCCATGATCCACAAGCAAGGCTCTAGTTGGTGCCAATTGAAGGGCCACTGAAGCACCAAGGGGGGCCCCTTTCCACTCCCAGGAGAAATCTGCTTAGAAATTTAGGAATGATATAGCGGTATTGAAAGCACTTCCTCTTTTGAACTCAAAGTGTGACACAAAGGCACTTCCTCTTTCAAAACTGGGCACCTTTTAGCTAGAACAGTAAGCAAATACATAAGTTGAGCAAAAGTATTAGAAGATAAAGAAAGAGTGGAGGGCTCAGCCTCTTTCGCATGGAAGCTAGTAACTGGGTCACAGAGGCTCGAGTGGCCACAAATATCTCATCATTGTGATACTGACCAGCAGCCCCATCCTGCTCCTGTTGAAAATCTTTAGGAGGGTGTCCCTTCTGATCATTGTGGGCAGCTAGAGCAGGAGCTGAGGGGGGAATGCTGCAATGAGGGAAGGACCAGATCTGCTCTATAAAACTCAGAGAGGACTCTAAGCAATCTCTTACTAGGTTCCACAGAGATAAAGCAACTACTGGCACAGCTTCAGGACCATGCGCTTGATAATAATCCTTAAAACAACTACCTACTTTTTCCCAGGTAGTCAGATTAACCGTTCCAGCCTCAGGAAACCAAACTGTAAAAATTTATCTAATTGTCTATCTGAAATCTTAGTTCCTCTAGCTTTCAGCATAGATTTTAACACCTGCTCAAAGAGAGTGTATTCCTTAGAATGTAAATGTCCCATGTTTTACTCCCAATGATTACTCCTATACCCTCAGTTACTTACTCATGAATCAAAATGCTGCACAAGGAACGTCAGCCTCCATGAGGGTCCTCTCCATCCAATGCCAACCCCAGTACTCCGGTCCCTGTTCAGGCACCAACTGCGGAGTTCCAGCCTCCTCTGAGCAGGGTCTGAGGTGGGGGAAGGGAATGAGAAAAAAAGAGACAGAGAAACAGCAGGATTGGGAGGACTCTCTCCCAGTAAGAAAGGAGCGAGAGAGAACCAATTTATTTTCACTGCATGCCTCATATAGGGGAAAAATCCCTCCCACAAGGGAGTGCAAAACCACAGGAGCAAGATATATGTTAATGTCTAAAGTATGCTTATCTTAACATCTATGCTAAGGTAAAAGCAAGGCAATCCCTTAAGGCAGACAGCCTCCAAGGTAGGCGTGGTACTGCTCTGCTATCCATGGAATAGCAACCAAAGGTCAGGGGTTAAAGATATATAGGTTTGGATCCTTGAATACAAACCAAGAAACATAAGGACCTTGTCAGCTTATTCTCTGTTTCCTTCTTGCAGTGGCACACTCAGGATCACCACATCTTCAACCTGCTGGGCTCAGGCGATCCTTTTGCCTCAGTCTTCCAAGTAACTGGAACTACAGATGTGCACCACCACACCTGGCCAATTTTTTGATTTATTGTAGAGATGTGGTCTCACCAAGCTGTCCACGCTGTTTGTGAACCCTTGGGCTCAGGCAATCCACTTGCCTCAACCTCCCAAATTGTGGGATTACACGCTTGAGCCACTGTGCTCGGCCGGCCTTAAGACATATTTGATTTGTCTCTGTCATTGCTCACTGCTGCTGCTGCAGCTGGAGCAAATTTGGACTGAAGCTCAAAAAGGGCAGGTTAGAGCCAAGAAGAGCAAACACGACAAAGTAACAGAATGGCACAAAGACCTCGGGTCCTCATTCCATCATCTCAGTTACAAGCAAGGAACTGCAGCCTTGATGGTGTAGGCCAGTAAAGAAGGGTGATAAAGCAAAATGTCAGTGGAGACCAGGCTTGAGAAATTCCTGAGAAAACAAGAGGAATTAGGTCTTTAAAACAGTCTTTACTACTGCTGGACCTGCAAACCTGAGCATCCCTTGAGTCATTTTGGGTAAATGCTTGAGTTAGGGAAAAACAAAACTCAATCCCAGTCAATCAAGAGCAGGCAGCGAACATATGATTTATGTTGTCGGGACCTTTCCAACAAGGCAAATCAAAAAATCAGGTTCATGACTGGGCGTGGTGGCTCAAGTATGTCAGTTAACACCTTGAGAGGTGGAGGTGAGAGGATTGCCTGAGCCTGTGTGTTTGAGACCAGCCTGGACAAAATGACAAGACTATATCTCTATAATAAATAATAACAAAAAAATTAGCCAGGCATGGTGGCATGTGTATGTGGTTCCAGCTACTTGGAAGTGTGAGGCAGAAGGATCACCTGAGACCAGCAGATAGAAGTGGGTGCCACTGTACTCCAGCCTGGGTGACAAAGAGTAAGAATCCAACTCAGAAAAAAAATAGAAAAGAAAAAAGGAGAAAAAAAGGAATCAAGTTTATAACTGTAACCAATCAGATATGTTGTTTTTCTTCCTTATCTACCCTATCAATTGTTGCCTCAAATGCTTCAAGCGCAGGTGCCCTAAACTTTTGGTTTGATGCTTCCTGATTCACGAGTCACTGTTTGCTCGGATAAACTCTAGAGCAGGGGTCTCCAAGTCCCGGGTCGCATCGGTACCGGTTCTGGCCTGTTAGGCACCCGGAAGCACAGCAGGAGGTGAGTGGTCGGTGATCTGATGGTGAACTGCTTATGCAAGGGATCTGGGGCACGTGCTCCTTTTGAGAATCTAGTGCCTGTTGATCCAGCCCCGTCCCTCATTCATGGAAAAATTTTCTCCCACAAAACCGGTCCCTGATGCCACAAAGGTTGGAGACTGCAGCTCCAGAGAATTGTACTGGGCTCCAGAGTTTTGTTTTTATGCCAGCGTCCTAGGTTAATGACACAAAAACTGTCCTTTTCCTTTTGTACGGCATATCTTCCAAGATGGCCACCCCCAAGTAGAGGTGGCACAGAGTGTGGACATATTACCTCCTAGGGAGCCATCATAGTCCAATTGCTTGAGTGCCACAGAAGTGGGTCGGACCCTTGTTGGCCGCTGTAGGGGATGGCAACTCTAGGTTTAAAGGCCGGAACGGAAGACTTTTTGGAATTTAGGCTGAGCCCCTTGAAGGGTCCAGATGTAGTCAATTGAGTGTGGGGTCTCTATGTGGAGTAGGTTAAGGGGACTGATAGGATCTCTGGGGTCCTTGGAGAGAGCATTTGGTCTGGGACAGCAAATGTTAAGTTGGGTGCCTTGTGGTCACGCATAGGAAAGTTCCAGCGGTCAGGCATGAAAGGTTTGTCAGGTTCAATGACTATGAACTCTGGTGTCAGAGTTTGAGGTCTTTGTGGGTCACACTGTCACTGGGGCTCAGTGACCGTGAACTCTAGAGGGATGTGGTTTTTGTCCACGAAAGTGATGTTTGGTCTGTTAGGGTATGGATAGGGTGAAGGTGGATGGATGGAGGCACAGCACTGCCAGAGCTGGTGTGCCAGAGTTGTGTGCTGATATCCAGAGATCCAAGTAATGCAAAGAATTGCAACACACAAAGAGGTGAAAGGAGAAAAGATTTATTTAAGAAAGGTTTACTTCCCACAGACAGGAAGTGCCCCATAGCCCCCCAACCCTGGCTTAAATGCTTTCCCTTGGAAGTGTGGCAATCAGGTAGATGTGACTGCCGTGACTTCCTTATTGCGATCATCTGTGAATGTCTTGAAGATCCTGTAACACAGAGGCCCACTAATGTCTGCCCATATTATTATAGCCCCTAGAGAAGGGCATGGTAAGACTCCCAGTGCTCCTGTACATTCCTGAATGACATTCCTTAGAGTTAATGGAGGATGCATTTCCCCTTATCTCCTATGCATTCCCGGTGAGTAGCATGAGGGGACCCTTGACTTCCCTTATAGACAGGCCTCAATCTACTGGAAGATTGAATCCCCATTCATTCCCCCTTCTGAGCAGTCACAAGTCCTGCGATCTGCATAACTTTTGTAATCACAAGTTTTGTGATTTGCATAACTTTTGCCTAATGCATGAAGTCTTAGGTCTTGTAAACCCCCTTTACTCTAGGCAAGCTTGATTGTTGCTTCTGCCAGGCCCCATCGGCAAAAGCCATGAGACAGCTCCAATGCCCGGCAGTAGGAAGTCTGGGTTTCTGAAAAGACAAAGTAGGCAGGCAAAGTTAATCTTTACCTAAAGTATGCATTTCTCCAAAACATAGCTTCTACTTTCTCATCATTGTGTCAGGGTTTAAGAACAAGATGAAAAATGGCTTCCTATTCTTGGTCTGTCCCTTTAGAGTCAATATGGGGCGTTGTGATGAGGTCCGGGGTGATGGTCAGCATGCAAGGGTGTCTGCTGTGAGTTTTGGGGTTAATATGGGATGTGTGTTAAGTGTTTGGGGGAGTGTCCAGGCATATAGTGTTCGGAGGCTTGTAAAACCTGGTATTTGCAGGCCCGGGGGGGTTTAGAGTGGAGGTTGGTTTGAGGCTGAAATCTTGTCTACTTGGGACAGACTTGGTGGATGTTAGAATCCCCTGCGGCCCTTCTTCAAGGAATAGTTTATGAATGAATGAATGAATGAATGAATGAATGGAAATTATATAAAAAGAAGAAAAAAAAAAAAAACAAAAACCTGAGCGCAGTGGCTTCTGCCTGTCTTCCTAGCATTTTGGGAGGCTGAGGTCAGAAGATTGCATGTAGCCAGGAGTTCAAGACCAACCAGGGCAACATAGCAAGGCCCTGTCTCTATTAAAAATAAAATAAAGTAATATATAAAAAAGGAACAGTTTACAAATCTCCATAAGCCCTTACATCATCCCCTCCTTCCATTCCCATGTGTAAGAAGATTAAGGATTTAATAAACCTAAAGTGAGCGACTTTCTATAATTGTTAAGGTTTATTCTTGCTGCAAATTGACTTGGTTATTTATTTCCTTTGGTTACTATTAATAGGTTTTTCCACCTCAATGTTTTATTATGAAAAATTCTAGACACATAGCAGAGTTGAATAAGTTTTGCAGTGAATACAAGTTGTAATATTACATAGATTGTAATAACATTTTGGTATACATGCCCTATTTATCTTGTTCTCTGTTCATTCATTCATTTGTTTTATTTTCTTATAAAATTTTTGGCACATTTCAAAGTCAGTTGCAGACATCAATATACCTTCCCTTAAATACTTCACCATTTTTGTGTTTTACTAAAATTTGTAATACAATTAAAGTTTTACTAATGACTTTTTAATTGATTTCTTTATATTTTCTAAGTGAACAATTTGGCATCTCCAAATCATATTGGCCCTGAAAGGCACGAGGAACAGCCAGAAGGATGTCTCCCAAGATGGCGCCAACACTA
>JAPVLO010003803.1:0-23528 GCA_027257055.1 Cephalopachus bancanus
ATGAATTCATAATGAACTTACTATAAACTTGTGCTTCTAAAAAACCTTATATCTAAACACTAAACTGCATAATCCTAAATCAAATGAGTGAATATACTTATATCATATTTTACTTAAGCAATACCTAGTAACTTATAACCAAGTGAAAGAAAGAATTTTTGATGTGTTTCAGAGTTTAACCCTTGCATTTGTTAGAAAAGGCCAAACCGTATAGTGGGAAATGGAAAAATAAACCATGACTTTCTCAGGTTAGCTGTGAGTACTTCGCATAAACATGCCATTTTCTTCTTCCATGCCTGCACAGAATTCTTCGGCCGTACCAAACAGCAAAGATGGAAGACAGAAGGGCCTCAGCTTCCCGGGCTTGTCCTGCGGCCCAGGGTCTTCGGCCAACCAGGACCCTGTCAATCAGGTGGGCCTCCAAGGCTGGCTCCTAACATCTCCCCCTTTTTTGTTTTTTAATATGAAGCCGTGAATTCCGTGCTTAGTCGAGAGATGTTATTTTTCAATGATTTGAAGATTACTGGAAGTAAGCATAATAACAGCAAAATTATTCTTCCACAAATTGCTACATTGATTAATACAGACAATAATGATTTTTGATTGACAAATGAAGAAAAATTGTTAATGATTGACTGAGCCAATCCCACCAGGACCCTGTCAATCAGGTGGGCCTCCAAGGCTGGCTCCCAACAATTTTTTCCTCAAATTAGAAAAAAAGGCATGAATGTAAAAAGCAAAAATCATAACATTGTGTGTGAAGGGAGATTTCCTTACTTTGGTCTCTTTATAAAGGCTCTGAAGGAGAATCTGTTCCTTCTCTCTCTCCTGGCTTCCAGTTTTTGCCAGCAATGCTTGACGTTCCTTGGTTGTAGACATATCATTTCAGTCTCTGCTCTGTCTTCACATGGTCTTCTCCCTATATGTCTGCCTGTTCGTTCACATTTTCTCTTCCCTGTGCTTGTCTCTATACCCAAATCTTCCCCTTCTTCTAATGACACCAGTCATTGGATTAGGGTTCATTGCAGTAAGCCAGTATGACCTTATCTTAACTTCATTACATCTGAAAAGACCCGATTTCCAAAAAAAGTTGCATTTATAGAGTGGGGATTAGGATTTGAACTTTTTTTTTTTGAGATGAGACAGTTCTGCTCCCTATAGAGGGAAACTGGGTGCAGCAAAAACAGTTTTCATTGTAGCCCAGGAAACAACACACCCACTTTTTCTTTCCAATTTTTCTGCAATTTCTTTAAAATCATCAGGACATCTTGACACCTCTTCAGGCTTCAGTGTCCTTGTCTGTATAGTAATAATGTGGACCAGATGATTTCTAGTGTCATTTAAATAGGATTCTACAATGCATTAATACAATATTTTTGGCAATTCTCTATGAGACTGTTGGAAATATAAATGTATATAGATATAAATTTAAATAATGCTTTCAACTTTAGTCACATTTATAATTCTAGAAATATTTTAAATTATTTGTGCTTGAATTACAAAACCACTAGCCATTGTAGAGTTTCATCACGTTGTAGTCATCTACTAAATGATACCAGTTACTCAGGAACGTATAAAGTTGTTATACAACACCAGGACAGGTTTTTTTCTTTCTTTAACATAAGATAGCTACTCATACACTATTCTTCAGCAGTGCTTTTCAGAAAATCCTTGTTTGAATCACCTTTCTCTGATAATACATGTAAAGGACAAAAATTTGTGTCTATTTTGACAATAATCTAAATATTATATATTATTGCTGCCTGTACAATACAATCACATCTTTAATTGTCATTGATCCCATTCTTTTTTTGTTGTAAGTGAATTCATATAAGGTCTAAAAGGCAGCTGGATCCTAGTAATAAATTATTACATGGGTCAGCAATTTAGTGTGTGAGGGGGACACCAACTTGTCTAGGTTCCTGCAACTGCAGTGAAGGCATGGCTGTGGGGTTTGCGGGTTCACCCTCAGGTCGTGGTGCTCTGCAGGGAGGAACCAAAGCCCCCTGTGCACCCTGGCCACGCGGGCTCCCGCTTAACCTGTAGACAGGGCCCAAGGTGGCTTCTGTGCTGCATGCTCTGCAGCCCTACCTGGGCCTCAGGTGGTGGACAAGCCTGTGGAAACCGGGCTGCTTTAGCCGCCGTACACCTGGAGCATTTTTCTGGCATCTGAACCAGGTTGTTTTCCTAGATTGGTACATGCTGTCCCTCTTTGGCAGTGGAGTCATTCTGATGCATACAAAAGGCTGTACTTTTTTTTTTTTTTGGGCTGGAGTCTTACTTGGTTGCCTAGACTGGAGTGCAGTGGCATGCTCCTGGCCACCGCAGCCTCAACCAGCTGGGCTTGGGTGATTCTTCTGCCTCAGCCTTCTAAGTACCCAGAACTACGGGCGCCCTACAATGCCCAGTTAATTTTTGATTTATTGTAGAGACGAGGTCTCACCAAGTTGCCCAGGTGGGTCTCGAGTCCGCGGATTTAGGCAATCCACTCGAAAAGGCTGCACTTTTAATGACCTGTGGGACCCGCACTATGATGAAAAGAACTTAAGAACAGCAAATCGCCCAAGAGCCGCTGGAAATATTTCAACTCTCAGTTCTTTGTTTTCCTCGGAAGCTGACCCCATTGGCATTGGGTGTTTCCTGTGTCTGACTTATTCCAGTCCAGTCCTGGGAGCAGCATCCTTACTACTGAGGTCACCTACCTACCAATGAAAAGAATGACATAGTGCCCTGAATTAGTCCTGGGTTGATGTTTAAGTGGGGTGCATTACTTGGCTGGTCTGCCCTCAGGGGTTCCTGTGAGCCATTCGTTTGCCTGCCTCTTTATTTTCTGGAGTCATGTGGACACTCATCCATGACATTGTGTATGCCAATCAGGACAAAAGAGATGCTGCCCTGATGGACTGAAGTCCGTGACTCTGCAGTTCAGGGAGGACACCAAGTCCTACTTGGGTGGCTTCATTGTGGTGATTCTGGGAGCTCTGGGACTGGTGGGCGTGAGTAGCCACCAGACTGCCCCTTGCTATGCTGCACTGGTGGAGATGGGCCCCACCTGATTTACCAGATTTACACCCGGGGCACCACAGACCTGAGGATTGTTGGGATAAATTTGTCTCCAATCAAACTCTAGCACTAATAGTTTTTTTAGAAACTGTTCTTGGGAACTTGTGGAAAGAAGGGAGACAGAAATCAGAGAAAATATAGAGAGTAGAATAGAAAACTTGTGAGTTCATTTTATTTAGTAATTACTAAAACAAGTTCTTAAAAAACATAATTAAACTTGAATACAAGTCTGTTGCAATATGTTAAATAAGTCAGAACCTGAAGATGAAGATTGTGTGCCCTTCTGTGTGGAGTTTAACTATTTGCTAGCAAAATCCTTCCCCTGTCACAGAAACCAAGGACTCTGCAGGACGTGATGACCCTGAGTGTTGAAGTGGATGCCTTCTTTGGTGCCTTATAGTTCTCCTCTGAAATCATGGGAATTGGATGCATTTAGGCACTTTGGAAAAACCTGGTGTGTGTCTCTCATCTAAACGAATGTCTTTACAGGAAAATGGACTTTTTAGGGAACAATAAAAGGCACTGTGCGACATGAACAATATCATATAAATTTATATGGAACTAGAAAATAATCTTTGCCCACAATAAAAGGCACATTACAAAGTGGCCAAACGACATGAACAGACACTTCTCAAAAGAAGACATACAAGCAGCCAACAGATACATGAAGAAATGTTCAACCTCACTAGTCATCAAGGAGATGCAAATTAAAACTACACTGAGATACCACCTAACTCCAGTCAGAATGGCCATCATCAATAACTCAAAAAATAACAGATGGTGGAGAGGATGTGGTGAAAAGGGAGCACTTCTACACTATTGGTGGGAATGTAAACTAGTACAGCCTCTGCGGAAATCAGTGTGGCAATTCCTAAAAGCTCTAAATATCGACCTTTCATATGATCCTGCAATCCCCTTACTGGGACTATACCATAAAGAACTCAAATCACTCTATAAAAAAATACCTGCACACGTATGTTTATTGCAGCATTGTTCACAATAGCAAGATCATGGAACAAACCATGATGTCCATCATAAGAGGACTGGATTAAAAAAATGTGGTACATATACACAATGGAATATTGTGCAACCATAAAAAAGAACAACCATAAATTTTGCAGCAAACTGGATGGAATTAGAGTCTATAATACTGAGTGATCTCTCACAGAAACAAAGATCTGAGTATCACATGTTCTCACTCATAAGTGGACCTTGAACAACTACCATAATACTATAAGAAAAGGATTGACAGTGGCGGGAAACTATGGGGGGGCAGGGAGGGGAAGGGAGGTGGGATTAACGGTAGTCAATATCTGTCTGGGGAAAGGGGGTTCCTGCTGACAATGCTGAAGGGTATTCTGACAATGAATATTTGTATACCCAACCCTTAACTATACCCCACAATTTAAAAATAAAATAATTTTTAAAAAATTGTCTAGAAAAAAGAGACCACTTTCCTGTAAAGACATTCATTTAGATGAGACACACACCAGGTTTTTCCAAAGTGCCTAAACCCATACAATTCCCATGACTTCAGATGAGACCTATAAGGCACCAAAGAATGCATCTACTTCAAAACTCAGGGTCATCATGTCTTGCAGAGTCCCACTTGGCCCCAGCTTTTCTTTATGTCTTTGTGTCTGTGTCTTTCTGAATCTCTCGCAGCTGTCTCTCGGGACCCTTAAGGAAGCCGCGCGGGCCACGGCATATATTCATTAAGATACTGACCATTTCTACTGCTCCTCCTTTATTGCTAACATACTACAATTCTGATCTGGTATAATTTGTTTACAGTCTGAAGAACATCCTAATGTCACCTGGGGATAGAAATTTTTTCCACTCCATCATAATCTTATAGGACCACTGTCACGTGTGACCAAAACGTCATTACGCACCACGTCTGTGCTTTAAACAAGTGCCACTGTCTTCTCTTTCCAAGGTCTCTGACAAGAAATCTTCAGTTATTGAAATCCTTGTTTTTCCACATACATTATATTGAAAAATGGCACCAATATTTCTCCTCTATCTTGAATATTCAGCAGTTTATTTTAAAATGTGTGTTGATATAGATTTGGGTTTATCCAGTTTGAAGTTTGCTTTTGAATCTCTAAACTGACATCTTTTCCAAATATTTGAACTATTATCTCCTCACATTATTTTTCTTGCACCCGTTCTCTTCCCTTTCAGGACTCTAAAGGAATACCTGTTAGGTCTTTCCTCTAGTTTCTTTGTTGAATTTTTTCCAACGTGCTGCTATATTTTTTCAGATTGGATATTTTTAATGAATATTTTCTCAATTTAACACTTTCGAATATCCCTTTGATTATAAGTCCAGTACATTTCCTCAAATATTGTAATTTTTTATTTCTAAAATTTCCAATTGTTTCTTATGTCTCCATTTTTGTGCTGCAATGCATATAATTAGCATGGTAAATATGAGCCATCTTGTCTTTTTCCCAGGTCTCAGTGAAAGCATTTGGTCTTTCACAGTTAAATATGATATGAACTGTTGATTTTATGAAAATCTGTATCTAGACATAGTTCTCTGTTCCTATTGATCTTCAAGATTGTATAATGAATGGATTTAGAATTACATTTAATGTTCACTCTTCATCAAGTGATGGCATTAATTTTTTTCTTGGCCTGTTAGTATGGTGAATTGCATTAAATAACTTTAAAATATTGGTTTGGACTTGTTATAGAAAATCCTCTTAGTTTTAGTATATAATTTCTTTTATACATTGTTGGAGTCCATGTACTACATTTGTTGAAGAATCTCATCAAGATTCACAAAATATATTTTTCTATATTTTCTTTCTTTTTCCTTTCTTATTCTTTCTAACTTCTCTTTTTAATTTTTTTTTTCCTTGTTTGTAATACTGATTTCACAAAATGAGTTGAGACATATTCACTCCTTTTAGTATATTGGAAAACATTGTGTAAAATAGGTGACAATCATTCTTGAATGTTTATTAAAATTTTCTCATTAAGCAATCTGGGTCTGGGGACTTGTGTTTCAGAAATTTTAAAATTAGAAATTCAATTTCTTGAATGGTTATAGGACACTGCTGAAACATATCTAGCAATTTTCTTGGCTTTAAGGTCACTTTATCTGATATTGATATAACCCCGCTTGCTTTTACATTTGAAGAAAAGATATAATATTCCTTAACCCAACCTTTTACTTTAACTTACCTATGCCATGTTTTAAGTCAGTTTGAAACATGCTTAGTTGAGTAGTATATTATTTTGTTTTATAAAATCTTTTTAATAAACTCTGAGTTTTTAAAGCTATGTTTTATAAAGCGTCTTTTATTTAGTGCATTTGGGTTATGTACATTTAAAGTCATTACTGGTATGATGATGATTATATTTGCCACATTACACATTTGAGGAAGGACATTTCTTCTGTTGTTGTTATTACTGTTGCTGTTGTTGCTGTTCCTCTATTACCGTTTTTTGTTTGTCTTTATTCATTTATTTTTTGATGAATTTTTACATTGTATCCACATCTTGTCTATTGTTATCAATATTGTGATATAAGTGTTTACCTTTATTTGTATGAATGTGACTATCCACTTTTTCCAACAACATTGTTTAAGACTGTCTTTCCCTTACTGTATTATTCACATTCTTATTGATGAGCAGTTAGCCACATATGCATAGATTAAGTTCTGTCCCACTGATATATATGCAGGTTGGCATACTCATGCCACAGTGTTTACTGTTGATTTGTAATACATTTTTAAATCAGGAAGTGTCATGTCTCCGGCTTTATTATTTTTTCCCCAGGCTGTTTTGACTTTCATGTTCATCTGTTTTCTATATAGATTTATTTTATTTATTCCTGTTTTTAAAAAAAGTCTCCTGGGTTTTGTTATAGTTATCAAATACGTAGGAAGTATGGATGTCTTAACAACATTATGTCTTCCTATCCATTAAGGATGTCCTTCTGTTTGTTTGTGTCTTTTTCATTTTCTTCAATAATTTGTAGTTTCATTGTATGTCTTCCCCTTTCTTAGTTTAGTTTTTTCCTAAGTATTTTATCCTTTTTAGTGTTATTGAAAACTATACTGTTTGCTTAATTTCATTTTCAAGTTGTTGTTTGTGTATAGAAATACATCTGATGTTGGTATGTTTATTAAGTATCTTGTAACTTTCCTGAATTTATTGTTTAATTCTAACAATTTTGGGGTGGAGCATGTTAGGTTTTACATATACCTACATATAGCTATATCACTTTCTTTTTTTAACATATTTTTTTTTTTTTTTTTTTTAATTATTAAAATTGGGGGGTGGGGGGGTCCCCCCCCCAGTTAAGGGTTAAAAGGAAATAAAAAAGGGGGTTTCCCCCCATCTTCAGGAAACCCCTTGTAAAATTTAAGGGAGCCCCCCCCAAAAAAAAAAGGGGACAGAATTATTAAAAATTACCTTACCTTTTTTTTCCCCCCCCCAAAAATTTCCCCAACCCCCTCTTTTCCCCTCCCTACCCCCCCCATAGTTTCCCACCACTGTCAGTTCTTTTTTTATAGTATTATGGTAGATGTTCAAGGTCCACTATATGAGTGAGGACATGTGATACTCAGATCTTTGTTTCTGTGAGAGGTCACTCAGTACTATAGACTCTAGTTCCATCCAGGTTGCTGCAAAATTCATGATTTTGTTCTTTTTTATGGCTGTGTAGTATTCCATCGTGTATATGTACCACATTTTTAAAATCCAGTCCTCTTTTAATGGACAGCATGGTTGGTTCCAGGTTCTTGCTATTGTGGACAATGCTGCGTTAAACATTCGTGTGCAGGTATTTTTTTGATAGAGTGATTTGAGTTTTTCAGTGTATATTCCCAGTAGGGAGATTGTGGGGTCATATGGGAGGTTGATATTTAGAGCTTTTAGGAATCGCCACACTGCTTTCCACAGAGGTTGCACTAGTTTGCACTCCCACCAACAGTGTAGAAGTGTTCCCTTTTCACCACACCTTCTTCAGCAACTGTTATTTTTTGAGTTGTTGATAATTGCCATTCTGACTGGAGTTAGGTGGTATCTCAGTGTGATTTTCATTTGCATCTCCTTGATGACTAGTGAGGTTGAACATTTCTTCATGTGTCTGTTGGCTGCTTGGATGTCTTCCTTTGAGAAGTGTCTGTTCATACCTTTTGACCACTTTATAATGGGGTTGTTTGCTTTTTTCTTTTCAACACGTTTGAGTTCCTTGTAGATCCAAGATGTTAAGCCTTTGTTGGACCTAGAGTTGACAACTACTTTTTCCCAGTCTGTGGGCTGTCTCCTCCCTGCTCTCTTGATGGTTTCTTTGGCTTTGCAGAAGCTTATCAGTTTAATGAGGTCCCACTTGTCTATCTCATCTCTTATGGCCTGTGGGTTTCGGGTTTTGTTCAGCAATTGGATGCCAGTTCCAATTTCCATAAGGATATGTCCTGCATTTTCTAAGATTCTTATGGTTTAAGGTTTTACATTTAGGTCTCTAATCCATTTAGAGTTAATTTTTGTGTATGGGGATAGATAAGGGTCTTTGTTAGTCTTCTGCATGCGATCAGCCAGTTTTCCCAGCACCATTTACTGAATAGGTTCTCCTCTCCCCAGTGGTACGTGGCAGAGGCTTTGTCAAAGATGAGTTGGTTGAGAAATTGATGTTTTGCTTCTGGAATCTCAATTCTATTCCATTGGTCTATATGCCTGTTCCTGTACCAATACCAAGCTTTTTGATTATTGTAGCATTATAGTAAAGTTTGAAGTCTTGAAATGTGATACCACCTGCTTTGTTTTTTTTGCTGAGGATTGTTGTGGCTATTCTTGGACATTTGTGTTTCCATATGAATTCCTGTATTGTTTTTTCTAGGTCTGAGAAGAATATTGCTGGTAATTTGATGGGTATTGCATTAAATCTGTAGATTACCTTAGGTAGGATGAACATCTTCACAATGTTGATTCTTCCAATCCATGAGCATGGGATATTTTTCCACTTGTTTGTGTCATCTTTGATTTCTTTGAGCAGTGTTTTGTAGTTTTCATTGTAAAGATCTTTCACATCTCTGGTTAGGAAGATGCCGGCTATGTCATTTTCAAACAGAAATCATCTGACTTCATTTTCTCTGATATGCATCTACTTTATTTATTATTTTTTTGTCTCTAATTTCTCAGGTTAGGCCCTCCAGCACTAAGATGAATATAAGTTGGAGAGCAGGCATGGTTTTCGAGTTCCTGATCTTAATACAAACACCTTTAGCTTTTCAGTATTGCTTATGATGTCAAAATTCACCTTTCATAGAGTCTACTGACTTGAGGTAACTGCTGTGTATTCTGAGTTTTTGAAAATTATGATCATCAAAGTGTGTATTGTGTGAAATATTTCTTCTGCACCTATTGAAATCAGCATGCCCTTTCCCCTTTATTTTATTAATGTAGTGAAACAAACAACTGATTTGCATAGTTGACACATACTTGCATACCAGGGATAAATTCCAATTGATCATGGTGTAGGATGTTTTCAATATGCCACTGAGTTCAGTTTTCTGGCATTTTGTTGATTATTTTTATATCTATGTTCCAACATATTGGTGTGTAATTTTGTTGTGTTACCTTTTTTTGTACTTGGTATCTGGGTCATGCTTGTACCATAACATGCAATTGGAAGTGTTTTCATTTCTTCAATTTTTTGAATGAGTTTGAAAACACGAGCATTTATTCTTTAAATGTTTTGGTGTAATTCACTAGCAAAGCCATTTAGTCCCTGGCTTTGCTTGTAGAGAAAATGCTTGGCTTTTCTTTGCTGAGAGGCTTTTGATTACTGATTCAGTCTCCATAATAATATTAAGTTTGCTTAAACTTCCTATTTGTTTCATAATTTAATCTTTTTAGGTCGTATGCTTCTTAGATTTTATACATATCTCCTAGGTTGTTTAGGACTTGTGCTATAATTATTTACAGTAGGCTCCCATTTTTAAAAAAAATTCTGTTACATTTATGGTAATTTATTCTTTTTCATTTTTAGTTTTCTTCATTTATTTCTGCTCTAAGGTTGTATTGCTTTTGATGATCTGTTCAGTAAACCTTTTCTTTGTTTTGTTAATTTTTTTATTGTTTCTTCATTCTTCATTGAGTTTATTTCTGCTCCAATCTTTGAAAAAAATATCCTTCTAAATTTTACACAAGGGGAATTTGCCCATAATTTGTAGTTGAATAAATGTGTTTGTGGAGGGAAAGAAAGTCCAAGACTCCTACTCTGCATGTTGCTGAATTGACTTTCCACCAACTAAATATTGAATAGTAGAAAAACCTTACCTTTGTGAGGTAATTCTCACTTGGTCACTGTGTGTTACACTTTATACATACTGTAAGATTTGATTTTCTAATAATTTATTAGAATATTGGGTTCCATGTAACTGAAGTATATTATTCTTCAGTTTTTTTCTTACAATATCTTTTTCTGATTTTGGATTGATTAATGTTTTCCCATAGTAATAGTTAAAATGTATCTCCTTCTTTTCAAATTTGAGATATTTTATATTTATATTATATTTTATGGAATTTATATTATTTTAAATGTTTAGTAATATTCTCCAGTGAGTTCATACATACATAGAATTTTTTATGAATGTTTAAAAGGTTTAAAATTTAACTTTCTGTCAAATATTGTTGTTATATGTTTCTTGTATTGTTCAAATTTTATATTTCAATAAATTTTTCCACCTCATCAAAATTTTTCAATTTATTTTCATTAAAGGGTTAATACTATTACAGTGATGTCTTTGTAGTTCTAAAGGATCTGTGGTGTTGTAAACTCTCTCACTTTTGTCTAGGTGATTTGTAAGAGTGTGTTTTTTTCATTTCAAATTGTTTTAGCTTGATGTTTGTCATCTTTGTTTTCCTCCAAAATAATTTTCAAAATGTTGCTTATTTAGAAGAATTATTTAGAATATGTGTTCCCAAATATTTGAAGATTTTCCAGGCTATGCTTCAATAGCTCAATGGAATGAACAGCCTTTTTGGTGAAGTTTGGGAATGAAGCTATAGGTATTTCTCAACATGTATCACTTACAATATATTCAGCAGCTAATTTACTTATGTTTTCCTCTCTTGAATTTTGTTAAAAATCTATTTTCAGCCATATGCTTTAATTCATATTTTGGCAACTATTTTCCATATTTCATAGATTTTTGACTTTGTGGACTATATCTAGTTTCTGTAGCTACCTCTCTTTCTCACATACCTTTTTCCCCTTCCTCCTTCTCTGGTGTTTCCTCTCCATTTTTTTCTTCTTCAAGATCATTTAACATGTCCAGATCATGCTTAGCTCACAGGTTATACAAAATGGTCAGTGAGTCTGTCTTTTCAATCCCTGATCTAACAGCTTTAGTAAATCGTTCTTTGAATCAATTACATCTTCCCCTTCTTGTCCTTACTCTCCTGCGGTCCCTAAACACCATGGCATCCTGAGAGCTTCTGCCAAAACATAAGACAGATCATATCATTCAAACCTCTTCAGTGGTTTATGCTAAGCAAAAACCAAAAGCTTCAAAATGCCTCTAAAACCCTAGGAATGTCAGTTCTCCATTTGCTTTCTGATTTCATTATCTTCTCCTCTCCTCACTAAACCCTCTTTTCTCCAATACACTGGTGTTTTCTCTGATCACTGAGTACTCTATGGAAGTTCTTGTCTCATCGCCTTCCCATCTGTCTATTCCCTTAGCCTATTACATTCATTCATCAGATATGCACATTGTTGTTTTCTAGAGCCCTTTCATGTTTCTTCTTAAATTCCACCTTCAATCTCCCCCTACCGCCAAACACTCTTCATTCCCCCTTCCCTGCATTCCATTTCTCTGTAGTACTTATCCTTACCCTACATAGAATTTTTTTTATCCATTAACTTAGTTTATATTTATATGTTTATACTTCTGTTTATATATTTGCTATTTTTTTTTTATCTCCATCCTGCAACTTGGGGATGAGGATATTTTCTTTATTGTTCACTGCCATATTCCCTGAGCATACCTGTTAATCACATAGAGGAACACTAACTTGCGTTTGTAGGAAATCAATGTCATATTAAATGGAAAAAAGATATGACTTTGAAATCCCCACCTACAACTTACTGTTAGTCTACCTAGCCAAATTATTTATATTCACTAAACCTCAGTTTCTTCTCTTGTGAAATAGATTCATCATAGTTCTCATCTCAAAAACTCATTAGAAGAACCAAATGAAATTAAGGTGACATGCAAAAAGTAGCAATTATTCAGCATGAACTAAGCAGGAATTGTGTAGAAAGAGATGTGTAGAAAGATCTAGCAAACGTGGTAACATTCAGAACCAAAAGCGAGTTCAGTTCTTATATAGAGGGAATACAAAACCTTGAATACCCAGGAACATAGGATCTATGAACGACAAAGACATAAGTTTAGAAGGAAGTTGTATTTTTTACATTTTTTTTGCCTGAGTGAGCCCAAATGATGATCTTATCAGGACAGTCACACAATATAAGAGATGAGCAGTACCTGCTGCATCATACTCACAAAATACTCCAGGTGGCAGGGATTTCAGATTTCTCAGAATTCCAGAAAAGGGAGAAACAACAATACCCAATAGATGAATGAGAAGAAATAGAAATAAATAGAGCCAGGTGCTGTGGCTCACATCTGTAATCCAGCACTTTGGGAGACCGAGATAGGTGGATTTCTGGAAGTGAGCAGTTCAAGACTAGGCTGCACAACAAAGTATGATCCCCGTCACTACAAAACACAGAAAAATTAGCCAGTCAAGGTGTGGTTGGTGTCTACAGTCCCAACTAATTGAGAGACTGAGGCAGGAGGATCACTTGAACCCAGGAGTTTGAGGCTGTAGTGAGTCATGATTATACCATTGAACTCTAGCTTGTGCAACAAAGTGAAACCCTATCTCAAAAATAAGAAAGAAACAAAGGGACTTCATGTATATATACATGAATAGCATAATGCATCATTGACATTGAAAAACTTATGTAAAAGTAATGGACTTGATTCCTCAAGAAGACTAACACAAGGATAAAGTGAGGCAAGGTAGGCTGGTACAATGGGGATAAAACAAACATTTGCAAAAAGAAAGAAAAAAGTTTATTTTCCACTTTCCACAGGCAGATAGGGCCCAAGGTTTACAGGCAAGCATGGCATATGCTTGAAAGGGAGAGGACTTTTAAAGCTTTTATAAGGAAGCAGAAATAGTAAAAATCTCCAACAACTGCATTCTTGGGTGTTGATAACACCAGTCTTGCTTTCTTGGCCTTTGCCAAGGCAATTGGTCTTGTGATTTCAGTGGGGGGCCGGTGGGAAGTCACAGGATGTTGATTACAATAAGTTACGTTAGCTCAGTCTCGCATTTCTGCGACACATACTTAGAATAAAAGAGTAAATAGGACAAAATACCTTTAAAGTTTACCAAAAAAATGATCAAAAGCTATCTCCAGTGAACAAGGTTTGTCTTTGGCTAATTAGAGGGTGTGAAGCACAATAACTAATTACCAATGCATGTAAGAAGAAGAAAACAGAAACCCAGTTAAAATGACAGCTTTCTAAAAATCTCCAAATAGATCAAAGACCTAAGTGTAAAACCTCAAGTTATAGGATCCCTAGAAAACATAGAAGACACCCTTAAGGAAGTTGGGATAGTCAAACATTTCTTGATCAAAACCCCAGATGCCCATGCCATAAGAGATAATATAGGCAAGAGGGACCTCATCTAACTGAAAAGCTTCTGCAAAACAAAACAAAACAAAACAAAAAAACATTAAGAGAGTGGGGAGACAGCCCACAGAATAAGAAAAAAATATTTGGAAACTGTAGATCTGACAAATGCCTGACATCCAGGAGCTACAAGGAACTCAAACATGCCAAAAGAAAAAAGGAAAACAAAAAACAGCTCCATTAAAAAGGGTAAAAGACATGAATAGACACTTCTCAAAAGAATGTGTATGTATGAACAGCCAACAGACACATAAAAACTTCTTCAGTCTCACTAATCATCAGAGAAATGCAAATCAAAACTTCATCGAGATCACCTAACTCCGGTGAGAATCACCAACATTAATAAAACAAAAAACAACAGATGCTGGGAGAGAAAAGGGAATGTTGGTTGGAGTGTAAACTAGTACACCCTCTGTGGAAAGCAGTGTGGCAATGACTAAAAGATCTAAAAATTGACCTTCCATACCACCCATCCATCCCAGTTCTGATAATATCTCTAGAGGAACTCAAATCATTCTATAAAAAATATACCTGCACACACATGTTAATTGCAGTATTAGTCACATATCAAAAATGTGGAACCAGTCGTGTTGGCCATTGTAAGTAGTTGGATTAAAAAATGTGGTATATAAACATAATGGAATATTACACAACCATCACGAAAGACAAAATTGCAACTTGGATGGATTTAGAGTCTATAAGACTCAGTGATCTAGCACAGAAACAAAGAACTGAGTACTACATGTTCTCACTCAAAAGCAGACCCTGAACTATTATCATAATACGGTAAGAAAGGGATTGGCAGTACTGGGAAGTTGCCAGCAGGGGGCGGGGAAGGGGGGGGCAAATATATCAATAAGAGTACCCGATCTCAAACCAAGTGATGTGGGGACCAAAGTTTACCTGTACAATAATCATTTGTATTCCTAACCCTGAATAGTACCATCTTTAACAAAAAAAAATTGTAAATGGCTGCTTTCAAATGTCTGCACTTTAGCTAATTTGATTCTATTTTGATTTTACCCATTTTAACCTTTCAACTAACAATCCTAAAAGTGTCTGCACAAAACAGCAGGCCTTGAAAATACATAAAAACAAAAACTGATAGACAAGAGAAGAGATAAGATACTGACAAATATTGTGTGAGACATAATCACTCCTCTTTCTGTAACTAATAGAACATGCCAGACAACAATATAGTAAGTATGTAGAAGACTGGAAAAACCCTAAATAAAGTTAATCTAGTTTAGGAAATATCTGGTCTAATAATAGCAAATACATTTTAAAAGTAGACGTGAAACATTTATCAGGCCAGGTGTGATGGTTCAAGCCTGTAATCCCAGCACATTGGGAAGCTGAGGTGAGAGGATTGCCTATCCCAGGGGTTCGAGAGCAGCCTGGGCAAATTGGCAAGACCTCGTCTCTACAATAAATCAAAAAATTAGTGGGGTATTGTAGTGGGCACCTGTAATTCCAGCTACTCGGAAGGCTGAGGTGGAAGGACTGCCTGAGTCAAGCAGGTTGAGGCTGCGGCAGCTGAGCATGCCACCGCACTCCAGCCTGGGCAGCAGTGTGAGACTCCAACGGGGAAAAAAAAATTGCTATGATTCACCATATTCTGGGCCATAAAACAAATGTAACTACATTTTAAAGTGTTACTATCACACAAGTTATAATTTCTCACTGCCAGGTATTAAAGCATAAATTAATAATTTAAAAATATACTTATGAATTCCAATTATTGGAAAATTGAGCAACCTATTTGTAAATTAAACAAATGTCAAAAAGAGATCACAAGAAAATTTGAGAAATATTTGGAATAGAAATGGAAACAAAATACAAACTTGTGGGGCAAGTCTCAGGTAGTTTTTTGACTTTAAAGTTTCTATTTATGAGATGTAGATAAATCACAATCTAAGTTTCCAGCTTAATTACCTAGAAAAGCAATGAATTGCATTAAAAGAAAAAGACTGAAAATGTAGATCAATATAAGAACATAGTAGTTCCAGAAATTCACCCATCTTTTGAAGGAATTTCAGTCTTTGCAACACACGGTTTTGGAAAAAATTGAACATCTTATGCAAAAGAGTATCTTGAACCTTATTTTGAATCATATTTTACAGTGAATTAAAGGCCTAGGTGTGAAACCTAAGGCTATAAAGTATATTTTTTAAAATGTTGGAAACCCAGGTAAGGTAAGTTTATTAGGTAGGATTCCAAATAAAAATGTTTTAAATATGTATTGGTTTTTCATCAAAACTAAGACAATTTGGTTTCTTAAGAACATTAAAAAAAAATAAGCCACAGAAGAGAAAATATTAGTAATACATATTTGTGAAAGATCTGGACTTCATTGCATGTAAACACACTCTCAATAATTAAAAAACTCTCAATAAAATGTGGTTAAAGAATTGTATAGACATTTTAATAAAAAAGAGATTTCACTGCAAGGCAAGCACATAAAAAGAATTATTTTTGACAATATTATTCAAGAGGATGATGTAGTTCATTCATGGTAAGTAAGAATACAATAACTTTTTTTTTTTTTTTTTTTTTTAGTTGGAGTCTCACTCTGTTGCCCAGACTGGAGTGCAGTGGCCGCTCCCGGCCATCGCAACCTTGACCTGCTGGGCTCCGGTGATCCTTCCGCCTCAGCCTTCCAAGTAGCCGGAATTACAGGCATGTGCTACCATGCCTGGCTGATTTTTTGATTTATTGTAGAGATGAGGTCTTGCTGCCCAGGCGGGTCTCGAACCCACGGACTCAGGCAATCCACTCACCTCAGCCTCCCAAAGGCGCGGGATTACAGGCTGAGCCACCGAGCCCGGCTTACAATAACTTTTATAAAGAAATAGACAAAAAAAAATATGGAACAGAAAAATTCAAATCCACACATATAGACCCTACAAGGACAATATTTAATAAAATACACAGTACACTGAGACCAGAAATATGTTTAAAAGAATAATATTAATTTTCAAGATAGGTTCATTTTGAGATGCAATGATTATTTCACTTTAGAACAGTGATGAGAAGAACAACAGACAAAATAAAAGTGTTTTAGACATTAGTAAGATGAAAGCTTATAAGCCAAAAGACAGACATGACAACTTTGGAAGTACTGAAAAAAATTAATGCATTCATGACACGAGAAAGTAATGAAGAATGACACAGCTCTAGACATAGAGAAAACACTTGTTTAAATTCAGTATTGAGTACTGATTCTTGATTCAAGCACTAAACAAAGAATAGAAGGCAAATTTTTTGATGTGTTAAAGGAGTCTATATACAAATATGGAAATTAAAATTAACTGTATAAAGCACTTAGAATTTAAAAATGTGATAGGAATTTCTGTGGTCACTACTCTTCTTCAACATGGAATTGAACACTCAGGTCAGAACAACATAAACAACAACAACAACAGCAACAACAAAACTATACAGATGGGAGAAAACTATTCATATGAATAGATAATATATGAGTGTGTACGTAAAAATTCAACAAATATATTGAAAGTATGGAATTACCCACAAAAAGATAATGCGTATAAAAATAACATTAAGTTATTGGTTGTGCTCCTGTATGCCATATACAAATTCGAAGTTCTGCTAAAAGTGACATCATTCTATAAAGTCTATGTTATACAACACTCAGATATAACTCTAAGAATATATATCTGAGTACATGCAAAAATCTTCAATCTTGAGAATGCACTGGAGCACAAGACCAGACAATTCAAGTTCACTGGTCACACACGCAAGAATGGGGCTAGCGTTCCATGCTGCACTCGCTGTGGCAGTGGCTCTGTTGACAGTCCCCCTGGTCTAGTGACTGACTCTGCTTTATTGCCTCTCTGCGTCACTTTCATACTGCGCTTTCCTTCTTTCTTCATCCACATAAACTGTCTGAAGATGAATTAGATGGCATTTATGATTATCTATTAAAGGGAGTGTGCCTATTGATTAAAGGTTTCTTTTTCCTTTCTTTTTTTCAAGTTGGAGTCTCACTTTATCACCCAGACTGGAGTGCAGTGGCCGCTCCCGGCCACTGCAGACTCGTCCTGCTGGACTCCGGAGATCCTCCACCTCAGCCTTCCAAGTTGCTGGAACTATAGGCGCGCGCTACCACGCCCGGCTAAATTTTTTTTTTTTTAATTGTAGAGATGAGGTCTCACCAAGTTGCCCAGGCAGGTCTCGAACCCACGGGCTCAAGCAATCCACTCACCTCAGCCTCCCAAAGAGCGAGATTACAGGCTGAGCCACCAAGCCCGACTGATTAAAGGTTTTTAAGAGATAATAATAATAATAATAATCACTAACATTTAATGTATTATTATTATTATTATTTTTTGGTCACAGCAGCTTTTATTGTTTCCTGAAAAGTCCATTTTCCTGTTAAGACATTCATTTAGATGAGACTCACACCAGGTTTCTCCGAAGTGCCAAAAAGCATACAATGCTCATGACTTCATGTGAGATCTGTAAGACCCCAAAGGATGCATCCACTTCAGTACTTAGGGTCATCACGTCCTGCTGAGTCCTTGGTTTCTGCGACAGGGGAAGGATTTTGCTAACAAATAGTTGAATTAGAATCCAGGCAGATGAGCTCTCAATCTTCATTTTCATGTTCTGAATTTTTTGACATATTGAAAAGATTTGATATTCAAGTCTAATTATGCCCTCACCATCGCTGCGCCAAAGCCACCGAACCAGAGCTTGGTGTCCTTTCGGAACCACTGTTCCGTGGACTTCAGACCCAACACACGTCGTCTCTTTTGTCCTGATGGGCATAAAAAGTGTCATAAATGAGCGTCCACATGACTCCAGAAAATAAAGAGGCAGGCAAACGGATGGCTCACAGGAACCCTTGAGGAGAGACCAGCCAAGTAACACACCCCACTTAAACGTCAACCCCAGGACTAACAGTGGCCACTATGTGCTTCCTTTCATTCGTGGGTAGGTGACGACAAGTAGTAAGGATGCTGTTTCCAGGGCCAGACTGGAGCAATTCGGACTCAGCAGAACACCCAGTGCCGAGGTCATCTTCCTCCGAGGAAAACAAAGGACGGAAGAGTTGACATGTCTCCAGCGGCTCTTGGGCGATTTGCTGTTCTTGAGTTCCTTTCATCGTAGTCCCGGTCCCACAGGTCATTAAAAGTTCAGCCTGCCAAACGCATCGGAACGGCTCCAGTGCCAAAGAGGGACAGCACGCCCCAAATTTGGGAAACAAACTTTTTTGGTTGCCAAACCGGTGCCCCAGGGAACCGCGGGTTTAACAGCCGGGTTTCCCCCGGGCTTGTCCAGCCCCCTGGAGCCAGGTGGGGCCCGGCGGGCCCCGGCGCGAGGCCACCAGGTTGCTGCCTACAGGTGAGGGGGCACCCGGTGGGCCCGGGCGGGCGGGAGTCTGCTGGTCCACCCGCGGGGTCCAGGGATGGGGGGGGCCCGGGCCCCAAAACCTGCCCAAGGGGGCAGCCGCAGGAAAAGAGCCACTACTTGCCCCCTGCCCACCGTGGCGCCCCGCCCTTTTAAAATTTTTACTAGGATCCAGCCCCTTTTTAGATCACCCTTTTTAAACCCAGTAAAAATTTTATAAACCTAGTGACAACTACATAACTAGTTTACCAAGATGCAAGAAAAAATCATTATTATAACACCGGAATGTGCCCCACTTGTACTGCTTGTTCAGTCGTTCATTCCTGTCATATATATTGAAAAAAATAATCCAAACGTACCTGAGATATTTTCCTACATTCATAATAAAAAATGTATTCTAACATTTCTTAGTTGAATACCACAGAATTTTCTGCTATTGTCTTTACTTTTAGTAATTTAAAAACTTCCATTTTCCCAGGACTAATTTAATAGGCTGCAATGCAATCCTACCTCCAACCTGCTATGCTTCCCTTCCAACTTAATCTCCTACTTATCCACAATGTAGATTCATAGAGCCATAGACCCAAAAATTCCAAAACAGTGGCTAGGAGCTTGGCCAAATTCCCTTAAAACTTGTTCTTTCATATTTTCGCTGACTGATCTTGAACAACTCCCCCTAGGCGTTTGGTCAGGATTTTATAAAATAGCAATAAGGAGGGTTTGGACAAGAGGACTTCCCAAAAATTAATTCACAAGTTTATCACCTGAATAACTTGTTTAGAAGTTTAAAATTTCCCTTTAAATCTGTGTAGGATGAAGTCCAATCACCTGCATTTTAAACAATATCCAGAAGATACTTGATAGAAGTCACTGATTAGTGTCACCCTCAAGTTGCATCAGGGGATCTGCCCCATGTGGTTATTGTAAAAACAAAATAAATCCATGTATGAAAAATGATTAATTCAGTGAGTTTCACATTAAAAGCGATCATATATTATCCTTAGCATTATGAGAGAAATTAAAATTATGTGAACTAGTGTATTTATTTTCCAGACGATGTGTGTGAACAAAACAGTTGAAATAACTTGTACAATGTCACAAGAAAGAACCCCAGAGAAGTCTGGTTGCCCAGTGTTTCTTTGGTCATTACTTTCTACCAACTTCAATCACACTATCTCCTTTCCATCATCAAGAATATATTCCAACGTTCCTTATGCTAGACTAGGTTGATGCTTTCATCAAACTCATACATTTGTTCCCACCACTGGGAAATCTGCCACAATTGTCCCCCAAATCTACTGTCTTCCTGCTTCTGAATGCTGTATGCTTTCTCTTCTTTGCCAATCTTTTGGTACTTCTTATAAAAACATTTGTTTAAAATGTTTTAAAAATCCCAGCTAAGTTAAATGAATGCATGGACTGATTTTTTTGTTCTTGTGTGCATCTTTAATAATTTCTCCATAATCAATAAGATGATTGATTGACCAATAATTGGTCATACTTAGAATGTCAATAACTCAATAATGTTAGCTGGGTAAATTGTCCAGGAAAAGATGAACATCCATATGTCCTTTTATAACTTTTAAAAATAGTGTATTCTTAATTTCTTACAAGGGTCTCTTAAAAAAAAATGAAGGGATGGGTTTTATAATTGTAAAATTTATGATTGAGTATGCAGGCCCACCATGTGAATACACATGATGGTCACTTAAATTTTATTAATATCCTTAATTGTTAAATAAAGATGATAAATGTACCATCTTACCTCTTATGGCTCAAGGTGTATTAGGTCTCTGCCTTGTTCCAGAAAAAGTCACACAATTCAAAGCCTGGTAATCTAGAATGAATATGGGATATTTTCAGTGTTACCAGGAAAGAAATGTGCTGTTTCCACCAGTAATCGCGAAACAATGAATTGCAAGACTGCCAGTTGCTGCTGGTGAACTAAATTTCTAAAGTACTAAAAATAAAGCTAATGGGAGAGAAAGACTGAGAGAATGAGAGAGAGAGAGAGATGAGAGATTTTCTAACTCATCTGGTGTCCTAGATTCAACTTTGTTAAACTCGTAGCTGAATCTCATAGTTCAGTGAAGTTTTCCTTTCTTTGACTTAGTCTATTCTAACTACAACACAGAAAGACCTGACCAGTAAAATCTTTCTCTGCACATTTTAATGAATTTAATGTAATTATGAAGCATTTGAAATATTCAGTCAGCAACTAATATTCAATATTTTTAGTCTTTTAAAAAAATTTTCTGTATTTTGCTTTTTCACAAGTTGCTTTGATGTTCAGATTTAAATATTCTCATAAACTACATAAAGGAACTATGCATATACTATAAAAGCCAAGATACAAAATAACTAAACACACTTTCTTAGATATGCAGAAAAACGCAACCTACATGACTAAAATGATTGGTTCTTTGTCAAAGTAATACCACCCAACCAAAAAAAAAAAGAAAAATAACTCAATGTTAAAATTGTGTGTGGGCAGAATTTATATCCTATTTGTGTAATACATGCCCATTTTTTAATATTATATAAACGAAGGTAAAGTGCTTGAAAACTATTATAACCAAGGCATTGTACAGATTATAAATATTATAAAAGCATAAACACAATATTTTTTAAAACTTGCATGAGTGAGACAGTGAAGTCCAGGGAAGTACAATGAACTCAGGAGAAATCTAGCACAAGCCTTGTTTAGACCTCATATGAATTCTCTGACAATAAACAGAGCATGGGCTAAACTACAATTAAAAAGGTTGATTGTATTGTACAGACAGCAACAACATACATGAGGATTTAACTTATTGTCAAAATAGACACAAATATTTGTCCTTTACATGAATTATCAGAGATAGGTGATTAAAATAAGGATTTGCTGAAAAGCAAATCTGAAGAACTAATGCATCTGTGGCTATTTTATGTGAAATATTTAAAGAAGAAAACTTGTCCTGGTAGTATATAACAACTTCATATGTTCCTGAGTAACCGGTATAATGTTATAGATGGCTACAACATGATGAAACTCTACAATGACTAATGGTTTTGTAACTCTAATTCAAGCACAAATAATTTGAAAAGTTTCTAGAATTATAAATGTGACTTAAGTTGAAACCATATTGAAACTTATATTTATATACATTTATATTTCCAACAGTCTGATAGGGAACTGCCAAAAACATTGTATTAACACGTTGTAGAATCATATTTAAATGACCCTAAAATCATCTGATTCACATTATTATTATACAGACAAGGACACTGAAGTCTGAAGAGGTGTCAAGATGTCCTGATGATTTTAAAGATAATAGAAAAATAGGAAAGAAAAAGTGAGTCTGTTGTTTCCTGGGCTACAGTGAAAACTGTTTTGCTGCACCCAGTTTCCCTCTATTATGAGCAGAACTGTCTCATCTCAAAAGAAATGTTTAAATCCTAATCCCCAGTTTCTATAAATGTAACTTTTTTGGAAATCAGGTCTTTTCAAATGTAATGAAGTTAAGAGGAGGTCATTCTGGCTTACTGCAATGAAACCTAAGCCAATGACTGGTGTCCATAGAAGAGGAAGATTTGAGTATAGAGACAACCATGGAGGAGAGAGAATGTGGCGGCACAGGGACATGTAGGGAGAAGGCCATGCAAAGACAGAGGCAGAGACTGGAATGATACATCTACAACAAAGGAACTTCAAGCATTGCTGGAAAAACTGGAAGCCAGGAGACAGAGAAGGAAAAGAATCTCCCTCAGAGCCTTTGTAAAAGAGGCCGAAGTAAGGAAATCTCCTTTCACACACAGATATTATGATTTTTGCTTTTTTACATTCATGTATTTTTTTAAATTAAGAGGAAAAACAATGATCCAACATATATTTGTCCAATTGCTGCCCATTTCTATTGCTCCTCATTCATTGATAACATACTACATTCTTCTCTGGAATAAACTGTTCACAACCTGATGAACTTTCTGTTCAGCCTTCCACTAGAGTATTGCCCATTTATCTACAGAGAATACATTCCAAGACCCTAAGCAAATGCTTGAACCCTCAGATAGTACTAAACCCTCTATATTTCTTTGTTCTTTTTTCTCAAGGTTGTTTTGACATTCATGGATATCTTTTCTCTATGTGCATTTATTTTATTTATTCCTGTAAAAAATGCCTCCTAGCTTTTGCTTCAGATAATATTTATATTAGATTGCCTTGGGTACTATAGACATTTTAACAATTTTAAGTCTTTCAATTTTGAACAGGATGTTCTCCCATTTGTTTGCCTTAGTCTATTCCTAGTTATTTTATTCTTCTCAGTTTTATTGAAAATGGGATTGTTTTTAATTTCATTTTCAATTTTTTGTGTA
>JAPVLO010003804.1:0-49455 GCA_027257055.1 Cephalopachus bancanus
GGCCACGCGTCTGTAGTTCCAGCTACTTGGAAGGCTGAGGTGGAAGGATCGCCTGAACCCTGCGGGCCAAGGCTGCAGTGGCCGAGAGCATACCACTGCATTCCAGCCTGGGTGACAAAGTGAGACTCCTACTAAAACAAAACAAAAAACAGACCAGGTGGGTGGCTCAGCCTGTAATCCCAGCCCTTTGGGAGGTTGAGGCAAGAGGATCGTCTGAGCCCAGGAGTTCAAGACCAGGCTGGGCAACTTGGTGAGAACTCGTCTCTACAATAAATCACAAAAACTAGCCAAGCATGGTGGCATGTGTCTGTAGTTCAGCTACTTGGAAAGTTGAGGTGGAAGGATTGCCTAAGCCCAGCAGGTTGAGGCTGTGGTGGCTGTGAGCGTGCCACTGCACTCCAGCCTGGGTGACAAGAGTAAGACTCCAACTCAAAAAAAAAAAAACTCTAACAGGATTTGATGAGCTTCCAGGTTGCTGAATACATGGCTGTGCCTGGGTGCAGGGGCGGGGCTCCTCTTCCCCACTACTTTTCCCTAGCACCTTCTGGCCTTTGTCATAGACGGCTCAATGTGTCTCCCTGGGTTCTATGAGCTGTCCTAGCAAATTTTCGAACCTGAGGAGGGAGGTTCCTGGGAATCCTTATTTATAACTGGTAGATCAGAATCACAGGTCACAATCTGGGGCTTGTGAGGGACATCTGAAGTGGAGGCATCTTGTGGGACTGAGTCCTTAACCTTGGGTTCTGGTGCTCTATCCAGGTACCTATGTCAGAGTTGAATTAAATTATAAGACATACAGTTGATGTACCCAGGAGAATTGGTGGCAGAAATGCCAACACATTTTAGTGACCACAGGTGAAGTGTTCTGTGTTGGGTTAAGTGTGAGGGCAGGAAAACCGGTTGGTTTGATTTTTTTTTCTCATATCTAACAGAACTCAGAAGTCTTCCCTGACCATCCTATGTAAAGTAGTTACTCCCCCATCATATTTCGTTTTTTGTTTTTTTTTTTGAGTCGGAGTCTCACTCTGTCGCCCAGACTGGAGTGCAGTGGCCGCTCCCGGCCACCGCAGCCTCGACCTGCTGGGCTCCGGCGATCCTTCCACCTCAGCCTTCCGAATAGCCGGAATTACAGGCGTGCGCTACCACGCCCGACTGATTTTTTGATTTACTGTAGAGATGAGGTCTCGCTGCCTAGGCTGGTCTCGAACCCACGGGCTCAGGCAATCCCCTCACCTCAGTCTCCCAAAGGCGCGGGATTACAGGCTGAGCCACCGAGCCCGGCTTCATATTTCAATTTTAATTTTCTTCTTAGTGTCTGCCAAATACCATATTCTGGAATTATCTAAATCCCTTTTTACTCAATTATTTTCCGTCTCCCCAACCAGAACATGAGCTCTGTGAAAGCAGGGACCTTGTATTCATCATTGTTACTTCCTCAGGGCCAAAAATCTGTCTGACCGCAATAGGAGCTCAATTAATGTTTGTTTATGGGTGAAAGAATGTCAGCAGCTTTGCTGGGTCTTGCCATGTGTACCCCAACCCCTACGGAGCTGAAAAGTCAGGCCTGGACCAGGACTGTTGGGTTGTCCATTTCTCAGCATACCCAATTGTTTTCTGCTTAATGGCCTTAGCCTCCAGGCATAGACCCAGAACAAAGGGGTAGAAAAGGGGTTGCCATGGACCTATCTTCCCTAATCTCCCCAGGAATGTTGCCTCTGCCCCCAAACTGAATTCCAGCGTCAGCCTTGGAATGGGAGCCCTCTTTCAGCAAAGTTGTGCATGGCAAGAGGCTGTTTAGAGGAGCCAAAGTCAGGGTTTCAGCAATTCCAAGGTCCTTGTGCCCAGTGAGAGTCTTAAGAGTCCACTTTTCCCCAATAAAGTGTTTCAACCGTTCTCACACTATAACTGAACAAATCAGGGCACTTGGTTGCCACACTTGGATCTGGCAATTTGTTGATTTCTTTATCTAAATTTCAGAATCTGGTTTGTGGTTCAGCTTTTTTTTTTTCTTGCTTCCAACTTGGCAATGTTGAACTAGAATTTGTCTTCTGGCATCTTGACAGAATACTTAAACTACTCTGATTAGCTTAACTCTCATTCAGCAGATTTATGTTCTGCTGCTGAAACAGAACACCACAGACTGGATCACACATTAAGAACAGAGATTTCTTATAGCTCTGGAGGTTGGGAAATCCAAAGTGGAAGAGCCTGCATCTGGTCGGAGCCTTCTAGCTGCCCCATCCCATGGCAGAAGGCTGATGGGCAAAAGAGCCCACAAAGAAGCAAGAGGAGAAAGGTCTGAACTGAACAGTCCTGCCTCATTTTTTTTTTTTTTTTTTTTAGTTGGAGTCTCACTGTCGCCCAGACTGGAGTGCAGTAGCCGCTCCCGGCCACCGCAGCCTCAACCTGCTGGGCTCCAGTGATCCTTCCGCCTCAGCCTTCCAAGTAGCTGGAACTACAGGAGTGCGCTACCACACCCGGCTAATTTTTTTTTTTTTTTTTTTTTTTTGAGTTGGAATCTCACTCTGTCACCCAGGTTGGAGTGCAGTGGCCGCTCCCGGCCACCGCAGCCTCGACCTGCTGGGCTCCGGCGATCCTTCTGCCTCAGCCTTCCGAGTAGCTGGAACTACAGGCGAGCGCTACCACGCCCGGCTGATTTTTGATTTATTATAGAGATTAGGTCTTGCCAGGTTGCCCAGGCGGGTCTCGAACCCGCGGGCTCAGGCAATCCACTCACCTCAACCTCCCAAAGCGTGGGATTACAGGCTGAGCCACCGAGACCGACTAAAATTCTGGTATTGATCTGACTTTGATTTTTGTTTTTTGAGTTGGAGTCTCACTCTGTCACCCAGGTTGGAGAGTAGCAGCAGGCTCCCGGCCACCACAGCCTCTACCCGCTGGGCTCCAGCGATCCTTCTGCCTCAACCTTCCAAGTAGCCAGAACTACAGGCTCATGCTACCACACCGGGCTAATTTTTGATTTATTGTGGAGACGGGATCTCAACATGTTTCCCGGGTGGGTCTCGAACCCGAGGGCTCAGGCAACCCTCTCACCACGGCTTCCCAAAGTGCTGGGATTACAGGCTGAGCCACTGAGCCCAGCCAAAAAATTTTTAATTGTAAAAATTTTCTTCTATTCATTAATAACTTCCTCCCCACAAGCTGGCCCAATAACACCATTATCTGAACAATAACAGCAAAATCTTTCAGCCTAAGAGTTTTGAATCGGGATAATCATAATGGTCTTGGGCACCTATGCCTGGCCAAGAATTGCTTAGAATTGTGGGGCACACAGCAGCTCCACACGGCTCACTCTGCTGTGGTCCTGGTTGTGCCAAGGACACCAAAGGAAAAGAGATGTTATCATCTCTGCTTTGGAGGAATAATGAGACTCTCTGTATCCCCCGTTGTGAGGCCCTTTGGAGCCCTCAGTCAACCCTGTGCAAACCTGCTCCTGGTCTAGTGGCCTCTCCTTTTCTCCGTCATTATGGATCATATTAGTAAGCTAGGGCTGCCATAACAAAATTTTATAGGGCTGGGCATGATGGTGCACGCCTCTAATCCCTGCACTTTGGGAGATTGAGGTGAGAGGATTGCTTGAGTCCAGGAGGTCAAGACCAACCTGGGCAACATAGTGAGATCTCATCTCTACGGAAAATAAAAAAATTAGCCAGGCATGGTGGCATGCACCTGTAGTCCCAGCTACTCAGGAGGCTGAGATGAAAGAATCACCTGAGCCTAGAAGGTGGCGGCTGCAGTGAGACATGATTGTACCACTGCACTCCAGCCTGGGAGACAAAGTAAGACTGAAACTAAAAAAACAAACTCACAAAACTATAGACAGGGTGGCTTAAATAACATGTCTTTATTTTCTGACAGTTCTGGAGGCTAGAAGTCCCAAATGAAGGTCTTGCAGGTTTGGTGTAAAAACTTGTTGTTGTTGTTGTTGTTGTTGTGTCGGAGTCTCACTCTGTCGCCCAGACTGGAGTGCTGTGGCCGCTCCCGGCCACCGCAGCCTCGACCTGCTGGGCTCCAGCGATCCTTCCGCCTCAGCCTTCCAAGTAGCCGGAACTACAGGCGCGCGCTACCACGCCCGGCTGATTTTTTGATTTATTGTAGAGATGAGGTCTCGCCAAATTGCCCAGGCGGGTCTCGAACCCGCGGGCTCAGGCAATCCACTCACCTCAGCCTCCCAAAGTGCTGGGATTACAGGCTGAGCCGCTGAGCCACCGAGCCCAGTTTGTAAATAAAAAGTTTTAACACCAGCCGGGCTCGGTGGCTCAGTCTGTACTCTCACGCCTTGGGAGGCTGAAGTGAGTGGATTGCCTGAGCCCGTGGGTTCAAGACCCGTGTGAGGAATTTGGCGAGACCTCATCTCTACAATAAATCAAAAAATCAGCTGGGTGTGGTAGCACGCGCCTGTAGTTCCAGCTACTCGGAAGGCTGAGGCGGAAGGATCGCCGGAGCCCAGCAGGTAGAGGCTGCGGTGACTGGGAGCGGCCACTGCACTCCAGTCTGGTGACGGAGTGAGACTCCAACTCAGACAAACAAACGAACAAACAAAAACTTTTAAATTTGCATTTGTTTATTTATTTAGTGGAGCCTCACTCTTGTCACCAGGGCCACTGCAGCCTCGATTTGCTGGACTTAGGAATTCTTCCACCTCAACTTTCCAAGTAGCTGGAACTACAGACACACGCCACCATGCCCAGCTAATTTTTGTGATTTATTGTAGAGGCAAGATCTCCCCAAGTTGCCCAGGTGGGTCTCGAACCCACGGGCTCAGGCAATCCACCCACCTCAACCTCCCAAAGTACTGGGATTACAGGCTGAGCAATGGAGCCTGGTAGATTTTTTTTTTTTTTTTTGAGTCGGAGTCTCACTCTGTCATTCAGGCTAGAGTATACTGGCATGCCAAAGGCTCACTACAGCCTTGCCCTCCTTGGTTCAGGCTATCCTTCTGCCTCAGTGTCCTGGGTATCCTGGACTACAGGTGCATGCCACCACACTCAACTAACTTTTTTTTTTTTTTTTTTTTTTGAGTTGGAGTCTCACTCTGTCTCCCAGACTGGAGTTCAGTGGCTGCTCCCGGCCACTGTAGCCTCGACCTGCTGGGCTCTGGTGATCCTTCCGCCTCAGCCTTCCAAGTAGCCGGAATTACAGGCGCGCACTACCACACCCGGCTAATTTTTTGATTTATTGTAGAGATGAGGTCTCGATGCCTAGGCGGGTCTCGAACCTGCGGGCTCAGGCAATCCACTCACCTCAGCCTCCCAAAGGCGCAGGATTACAGGCTGAGCCACCGAGCCCGGCTTCAACTAACTTTTTAATTTTATTTGTAGAGACAGGATCTTGCCATGTTGCCCAGGCTGGACTCCATCTCCTGGGCTCAAGCAGTCCTCCTGCCTTGGCCTCCCAGCGTGCTGGAATTATAGGTGTGAGCTGCTGTGCTTAGCCATGATTCTTGGTAATTAATCTGTCTTCGCTGTTTGGCAAGCTTTAGGATTTCCCTTTCTTGTTTTCAAGTGTGGCTATGAATTTTTTTTTTTTTGGAGTTGGAGTCTCACTCTGTCGCCCAGACTGGAGTGCAGTGGCCGTTCCCGGCCACCGCAGCCTCGACCTGCTGGGCTCCAGCGATCCTTCCGCCTCAGCCTTCTGAGTAGCCGGAACTACAGGCGCGTGCTACCACGCCCGGCTAATTTTTTGATTTATTGTAGAGATGAGGTCTTGTCAAGTTGCCCAGGGGGGTCTCGAACCCGTGGCTCATGCAATCCACTCACCTCAGCCTCCCAAAGTGCTGGGATTACAGGCTGAGCCACTGAGCCCGACTGGCTATGAATTTTAAAATCAATTTTCTCTAGTCACCCGGGCACGGTGGCTCATGCCTATAATCCTAGCACTTTGGGAGGCCGAGGTGAGAGGATTGCCTGAACTCATGGGTTCAAGACCAGCCTGGGCAACTTAGCGAGACCTCATCTCTACAATAAATCAAAAAAATTAGCCGGGCATGGTCAAGGCTGTGGTAGCTGTGAGTATGCCACTGGACTTCAGCCTGGGCGACAGAGTGAGACTCCAACTCAAAAAAAAATGTATTTTCTTTTTTTTTTGTAGAGACGAGGTCTCACCAAGTTGCCTGGTCTGGTCTCAAACCCTGGGCTCAGGCAATTCATTAGTCTTGACCTCCCAAAGTGCTGGGATTACAGGCTGAGTCACCGAACCTGGCCAAAAAATCTATTTTCTCTCTCATTTTATGTATATGTAGAAGGTAGAAGTTTCAGTTTCTGCTCCACCTGCTGTCTTGACCCAGAACTTGGTTTCTGCTTTGCTAGCTGGGACAGACCTGCTTTGATGACACGCTCATGGTCACCACAGCTTCAACCCGCTGGGCTCCGACGATCCTTCCGCCTCAGCCTTCCAAGTAGCTGGAACTACAGGCGCGCGCTACCACGCCCGGCTATGTATGCCCTTCTATAAGAATCTTCTGCCTGTCTACACTGCTCCCTGGTCGTCTCAGAACGATCCCTTCTGTTTTACTGCACAGAATAATTGTTCTACCTCCACCTCAGCCTCCTAACTCAGCTTGCAACTTCATATTGAAAACCCGCCAGCTTATTCATACACACTGGCAAACCATGGTATATCTCTTATGACTCCTTTTCTTTTTCCTAGCAGTTCAGCAAACAGAAAGGAATGTCACAGAAATGTATTTCTCCTTTGATATAACTCATGCTACCATTCATATATCTGAGACGAGACATTGTCCCTGACTTTTAATAATTAAGGTCCAACTGGGCTCGGTGGCTCAGCCTGTAATCCCACGCTTTGGGAGGCTGAGGCTAGTGGATTGTCTGAGCCTGCGGGTTCGAGACCCACCTGGGCAACTTGGCGAATCCTCATCTCTACAATAAATCAAAACATCAGCCGGGCGTGGTAGCTCATGCCTGTAATTCCAACTACTCGGAAGGCTGAGGCGGAAGGATCGCCGGAGCCCAGCAGATCAAGGCTGCAGTGGCTGGGAGCGGCCACTGCACTCCAGTCTGGGAGACAGAGTAAGACTCCAACTCAAAAATAAATAAATAAATAAATAATTAATTGAAAAAGATGGACTCTAGCCTGAGCCTGCGGGTTTGAGGCCCTCCTGGGCAACTTGATGAGACCTCATCTCTACAATAAATCAAAAAATTACCCCAGCGTGGTAGCGCACGCCTGTAATTCCAGTTACTTGGAAGGCTGAGGCAGAAGGATCGCCAGAACCCCAGCAGGTTGAGGCTGTAGTGGCCCAGAGCGGCCACTGCACTCCAGTCTGGGCGACGGAGTGAGACTCCAACTCAAAAAAAAAAAAAAAAGAGATGGTCTCTTGCTATGGAGTCTTGTAGGCTGAACTCCAACTCCTGGGCTCATGTGGATCTTCTCACCCCAGCCTTCTGAGTAGCTGGGACTATGGCATGTGCCACCATGCCTGGCTGATCACAACTACATTCTAGGCAGGATAAAGAGGAAGTTAAGAGGCGGGACTCAGTGGTTCAGCCTGTAATCCCAGCACTTTGGGAGGCTGAGGCAAGTGGATTGCCTGAACCTGCGGGTTCGAGACCCGCCTGGGCAACTTGGTGAGACCTCGTCTCCACAATAAATAAAAAATTAGACGGTTATGGTAGCGTGCGCCTGTAGTTTCAGCTACTCGGAAGGGTGAGGTGGAAGGATCCCTGGCGCCCAGCAGGTCGAGTCTGTGGTGGCCGGGAGCAGCCACTGCACTCCAGTCTGGGCGACAGAGTGAGACTCCAACTCAAAAAAAAAAAAAAAAAAAAGAGGAAGTTAAGAAAGACAAAAAGGTATGCTTCCTACCTGAGTCAGCCCCCTTTAGGAGAAGTTTTCAGATGCCCTGCCTTTCCCATGGTATTTCATTCGCCATCCCTAGCTGCAAGGAAAATAGTTTGTCTCACACAAATTGAACATATTGCTTTTATGCCATCACTTTTGGCTACTCTGCAGCCAATATTAGCTTTCTTCCTGGTTCTCAACTATATTCTAATTAGATAGGATAGGACCCAAAAATTATACAATAAGTGTAATAAATGTAATGTTTTCTTCCTGGGCAACATAGTGAGATCCTGTCTCTACAAAAAGTAATAAAATTAACTGGGCATGATGGTGCATGACTGTAGTACACAGGAGGTTGAAGTAGGTGGATCGCTTGAGCCCAGGAGTAGCTATGATTGTGCACTGCACTCCAGCCTGGGCAACAGAGTAAGACCCTGTCTCTACAAAAAAAAAAAAAAAAGTAACTGTTTCAATTCTCATGGTTCTTGACTATTTTCTTTTTTATTTGAGTTAGACTCTCTCTCTGTCGCCCAGACTGGAGTGCAGTGGCCGCTCCCGGCCACTGCAGCCTCGACCTGCTGGGCTCCAGGGATCCTTCCGCTTCGGCCTTCCAAGTAGTTGGAACTACAGGTGTGCGCTACCATGCTCGGCTAATTTTTTGATTTATTGTAGAGACAAGGTCTCACCAATTTGCCCAGGTGGGTCTCGAACCCACGGGCTCAGGCAATCCACTCACCTCAGCCTCCCAAAGACGTGGGATTACAGGCTGAGCTACCGAGCCCGGCTTCCTTTTTTTGTTTTTTGTTTTTTTTTGAGTTGGAGTCTCACTCTGTCACCCAGACTGGAGTGCAATGGCCGCTCCCGGCCAGCGCAGCCTCGACCTGCTGGGCTCTGGAGATCCTTCCGCCTCAGCCTTCCAAGTAGCTGGAACCACTGGCGCGTGCTACCACGCCCGGCTGATTTTTTGATTTATTACAGAGATAAGGTCTTGTCAAGTTGCCCAGGCGGGTCTCGAACCCATGGGCTCTGGCAATCCATTCACCTCGGCCTCCCAAAGTACTGGGATTACAGGCTGAGCCACCAAGCCCGGCCGACTATTTTCAAAGATCAAATCAATAAGTATAAAACGGATAAAATACTAAACGTCAAAACCATTGACTATACCAAACTTGAAATGGCATTCAGGAAGCACTGTAGAATTGGTAACATTAATGTACACAGTTGTCTGTTCATTCAGCTGCACATTTACTGGGTGCCTACAATGTTGGCCAGGCACCCAGTACAATCAAGATGGCCCTGACCTTGAGGAGTTCTAGTTTCAATGCCTCACAGTGACTGAATTTTACATAGAGGCAAAATGTGATCACATATGTATCTCTGAAAGCGCTCAGCCTGAGTAGGGTGAATGGGAAGAGAACCAAGCCTGGAGGCCAGGGATTTGGTTCTGCATTGCTCTGCCATTGTCTGTTGACTACAGTCCACGTTCTGTACCATTGGCCTACCTATCCTCGAATCTATTCCCCAGCTTCAGGTTTCTTGCCTCAAACTTTCAGTTCTGTGCCTACTCTACTGGAAGTTCCGGATAATTCGAGTGGCTTTCTGCAGCAGGCCAGGCTGAGGTGACCGGGAGCGGCCACTGCACTCCAGTCTGGGTGACAGAGTGAGACTCCAACTCAAAAGAAAAAAAAAAAGAAAAAAAAAGAGTCTACAACATCATTTGTTCATTCTCCACACATTCACCAGGCTCTTCTTACAATCTGGGCTCTGGGCTACAGACTCCGCTTTTGCCTTCAAGGCAGGGACAAATTATTTTGCTTCCCTTTTTGTTTTAAGAGTATGAAGAATCTAAGCCAATCTTGTCTGGGGAAGGGAAACAGGGGAGCTGGGCAGAGCAAGGATCAGAACAAAACATGGGAGGCCTGGGATGGACGTTGTCCTCCGAGCCCAGTAGTAGTTTCCCCGAACCCCAGAGACTGCCTCTTCCTCTTCCTCCTTCCCTTCCTCCTCCCGTCTCCTCACAGCCAAGCCCGGCTTCCATTCAAACTTTCCGGAAATCCCCTACCCAATTTCCAGCTTTCGAAACAATGACTCTCTGGAGAATATTCCCATTGTCCTTGGAACTAGAACAATGGGAGAATAGAGTCTCCTCTCTGGCTTCAGACTCTGTCCCCGCTCCCTGCTGGCCCTCCTAAGTAGAAGCTTCCTCCACTCTCCAATCACTGTCCCCATCTGCAGTGAGGCAGGAAGATGGGGGAGGTAGAAGAAGAAGCCCTTCCTATAAGCCAAGCTCCGCCCTTCAAGTACTACCTGGGGCCTTTCTTCCCTCAGCTAGAACTGGGAAGGAATCTCTTCTCGGGACGGGAATGGGATACCTGTCTGTGCTGTGGGTTGGCAAGCAAGCTCAGGGTTTCGTTGTCACGTTTTCTAAGTCTCTTTTGATGCCTCAGTTTCCCCCTGGGTTCTTGAGGTGAGAGGACCAGAGGCCATTCTAAAGGGATCAGCAGTCTCGTTTTCCTCTCCACTCACTTCTCTTCCACACTGACCCTAGGAGACCCCTGTCCCTTTCTTGCCAGTTCAGCCAAAAGGGCTGTTGAATGGGGGAGGGGGTGCAGGCGGGGCTTTTCTTGCACCATTCTGGCGCCTGACTGGATCGGGTTACTGGAGGCAGTCTGGATTTGAATGTGCAAATAAACAGAAGTCGCTTTGATCCTTGAGGCTGACTGGGAGGGGGACGAAAACTGAGTGCCCTGGTCAAAGAAGTGCATGCTGGGCACTTGAAAGAGGGTTTGGGGGATGTGGAGCGCACGCATGCCCTTATTTCTCTGAATGGACCCCAAACCTATTTTGTTTGAGAAAAAAAGAAGAGATCCAGAAAGAGGGACCACGTCAGGCATTTCAGACTTCCCCTGGGAACCCATATTCCAATGGCCGTGCCTCCCTGTGGCCCAGAGGAGAGTGGGTTGCTGGGACCCCACCTTCCCTCGAGGCTCTCCCGCCTCCCGGACACGTTGGATGCCCCTTGAGAGGGGGGGAGGAGGAATGGAGCTCTGGGGTGTGTGTGGGGCAGGGTGGGGCTGCAGGCTGGGAGGGGCAGGGCCCGTTGTCTCCCTGGGCACCGATCCACAGCCACAGGCGGGCTTAGAGAGGGAGAGACAAAGGAGGGAAAGGGAGAGCACAAAGGGAGTGAGGAATGAAATGGTAAGTAAAGGCAAACAAAAGTGAACCGGGGGAGACAAAAGCTGGAACAATATTCCCCAGGCAATAGGCTCAGGAACAATAGGGACACTGACAGCCCCACAAAGACACCAGTGTCTCCAAGTAGACGTTATCTCAGGCAGTGGTTGGCAGCCCCGCTCTGGCTGCAGCTATTTTCAGTGCCGCCTTTGTGCCATGCTGAACAATATTCCTTGCATGGCTGCTGATAGAAAGATGAGAAGGCTTCTGTGTGAGTCTTCTCTTCCTTCCCTCCCTCCTCCCTTTTTTCCAACCCCACCAGCTCCAGGCAGTCTGAGCTGGAGTCACTGGCCTGGTCCCTGGTCACTGGCCTGGTTAGGGTGTGTGTGTGTGTGTGTGTGTGTGTGTGTGTGTGTGTGTGTGTGTAGGAGACCCAGGGTGTGTGTGTGTGTGTGTGTGTGTGTGTGTGTGTGTTTGTGTGTGGAGGAGACCAAGGGTGTGTGTGTATGGAGGAGACCAAGGGTGTGTGTGTGTGGAGGAGACCCAGGGTGTGTGTGTGTGGAGGAGACCAAGGGTGTGTGTGTGTGTGTGTGTGTGGAGGAGACCAAGGGACCAAGTGGGGAGGGAAGGTCTCTATCACGGCTTCCCCTTGCGCTCAACTTTATCAGGGTCTCCATGGAGAGAAGACAATGGAGAGTGGAGACCAGGGCGGGGCCAGTAGGGGCTGGAGAACCACAATGTGTGAGGAGGACTGTCCAGGGAGGTGGCTTCTGCCCTCACCCCAAGCCATAAGACTGGCCTGAGCAGTTGACTACAAAAGGCCCTACTTAGCGAGTGCTTCGCCTGTTGTTGCTGGCCTTACATCTAAAAGCCAAGGCCACAAGGGGTCCCGGCCTGTCATTCTGCCCCTCCTCCTGTGTTCCCCACTCCGCCCCCCCATTCCACGGCTGTCTCCCATCCTTGTTTATAGTTCAGCCAGCCTCTTGACTAGGTCCCAACTTCCGCCCCCCTCCACCACCACGCAAGCTGAATTAGGGGATCAGCGAAACTAGTCCTAGCTTGGGAAAAGACTGGTACACACTGGCCCTCGCATAGGACTGACGGCCACTGCACTGGGTGTACATAACACCCCCACCCACAGCGTTAACACGCCCCACTGTTTCCCCCGTGTTCCTCCCTAGAGGAACTCTCACCCTGACTCACCCGAGTCAGAGGTGTCCTTTCCCAGGGCCACCTGTGCATGAGGCTGGTATGCTGGTAAGCAGTCTCAGAGCTATAGCCCACTGTGGGCTTAGATAGAACCCTATACTAACTGATCTTATTATTCTGTTCAGGTAATTTTTCTAGGTGGCTAAACTACTACATTTCAGGTTTCTGGCTTCCTCAAAAAAATTAAAGCCAACTTTTTTTTTTCTTTTTTTTTTTTTTTGAGTTGGAGTCTCACTCTGTCGCCCAGACTGGAATTACAGGCACACGCTATCATGCCCGGCTGATTTTTTGATTTATTGTAGAGATGAGGTCTCGCTGCCCAGGTGGGTCTCGAACCCGCGGGCTCAGGCAATCCACTCACCTCAGCCTCCCAAAGGCACGGGATTACAGGCTGAGCCACCAAACCCGGCAACTTCTTTTTTTTTCAAGCCAACCTCTTAAAAAGGCATTTATATAAAAATTTCAAGCAGAGCCGGGCTCGGTGTCTCAGCCTGTAATCCTGCGCCTTTGGGAGGCTGAGGTGAGTGGATTGCCTGAGTTCGCGGGTTCGAGACCCGCCTGGGCAGCGAGACCTCATCTCTACAATAAATCAAAAAATCAGCCGGGCATGATAGCGCGTGCCTGTAATTCCGGCAACTCGGAAGGCTGAGGCGGAAGGATCGCCGGAGCCCAGCAGGTCGAGGCTGCGGTGGCCGGGAGCGGTCACTGCACTCCAGTCTGGGCAACTGAGTGAGACTTCAACTCAAAAAAAAAAAAAAAAAAAAAAAAATTTCAAGCAGAATGCCTTCCTCAGAGTGTAGACTCTCAGAGTTGACCCAGAAGGCTGACTTATGTAATTTGTGGGACTTGTGGCTATCTGTCCAGCTTTCTAAATATAAATTAGCTCTTTGAAGGCAGGGAACACATTTTAGACCTTTGTTGGCTACCTCATGTCATCACGGTACACAAAAGTTCTTGGTGCACCCTTGCCGAATTGGGCTGAGTTTAGAGAACCGAAAGGGACACTAAAATGTGGTCTCTGAATCAGCAGCATCAGCATCACCTGGGAACTTGATAGAAATGTGGAATCTAGCTGGACTCAGTGGCTCAGCCTATAATCCCGCGCCTTTGGGAGGCTGAGGTGAGTAGATTGCCTGAGCCCGCGGGTTCGAGACCCGCCTGGGCAGTGAGACCTCATCTCTACAATAAATCAAAAAATCAGCTGGGCGTGGTAGCGCATGCCTGTAATTCCGGCTATTTGGAAGGCTGAGGCGGAAGGATTGCCAGAGCCCAGCAGGTCGAGGCTGCGGTGGCCAGGAGTGGCCACTGCACTCCAGTCTGGGCGACAGAGTGAGACTCCAACTCAAAAAAAAAAAGAAATGTGGAATCTGACTGGGCACAGTGGCTCACGCCTGCGATCCCAACACTTTGGAAGGCCTAAGTAGAAGGATCACTTGAAGTCAGGAGTTCAAGACTTGCCTGGGCAACAGCAAGCTCCTGTCTCTACAAAAAAATTTTTTAATTAGCTGAGCATGGTGGTGTGCACCTATAGTCCCAGCTACTTGAGAGACTGACTTGGGAAGATTGCTTCTGCCCAGGAGATCAAGGTTACGGTGACATTACTGCCATTCATCACCTAGAATCATGGAAATTGTGAGCTAGACCAGGCCATCCAGCTGGCATCCGCAGGGAGACTTCTGCAGAGATGAACTCACTATCTGTGGTAACAGACAATTCTACAGTTGGAATCAAATCAGATTGAACAGAAATAAATTTGCATTCAAAGAGTCTTGGCAGTGGGACTTTGTACTTAGCATATGCTCAAAGTTTGTAGGGAGAAAGATTCAAATAATCTATTATGACCTCATCCATGATCCCTGTGATAGTTAATTTTGTGTGTCAACTTGACCGGGAATGTCCAGACATTTGATAACACACTATTCTGGATATGTCTTTGAAGGCCTTTCTGGATGAGATTACCATAAGGATCAGAAGACTGAGTGAAGCAGATTGTCTTCTCTAATGTGGGTGGGTCTCATCCGATCAGTTGAAGGCCTGAATAGAACAAAAAGTCTCTGTCAGAGGGAATTTTGTCTGCCTGACTGCTTGAGTTGGGACATTGGTCTTCTGTCTTCAGTTTCTAAGTGAAATATTGGCTCTTTGTGGATCTCAATCTTGCTGGCTTTTGGACTTGAACCTTTTTTTTTTTTTTTTTTTGAGTTGGAGTCTCACTCTATCTCCCAGCCTGAATTGCAGTGGCACATTCCTGGCCACCACAGCCTCGACCTGCTAGGCTCTGGCGATCCTTCCACCTCAGCCTTCCAAGTAGTCGGAATATAGGCGCGCACTACCAGGCCCAGCTAATTTTTTTTAATTTATGTTAGAGATGAGTGCTTGCCAAGTTGCCCAGGTGGGTCTCAAACCCGCGGGCTCAGGCAGTTCACTCACCTCAGTCTCCCAAAGCACAGGATTACAGGCTGAGCCACTGAGCCTGACTTGGACTTGAATTTTTTTTAATTTTTTATTTATTTATTTTTTTGAGTTAGAGTCTCACTCTGTCGCCCAGACTGGAGTGCAGTGGCTGCTCCCGGCCACCGCAGCCTCGACCTGCTGGGCTCCGGCGATCCTTCCGCCTCAGCCTTCCGAGTAGCCGGAATTACAGGCATGAGCTACCACGCCCGGCTGATTTTTTTATTTATTGTAGAGATGAGGTCTTGCTGCCCAGGTGGGTCTTGAACCCGTGGGCTCAGGCAATCTACTAACCTCAGCCTCCCAAAGGCTTGGAATTACAGGCTGAGCCACCGAGCCCAGCAGACTTGAATTTATACTATTGGCTGTCCTGGTTCTCAGACCTTCAAACATACTGGAACTATAACAGATCTTGCTGACTGCAGAGTTTGGGAATTCTTAGCCTTATTCTTAGACTTATTCACATTGAGTCAATTTTTCATCATCTCTCTCTGTCACTCTCTCAATACACACACACATCCTGTAGATTCTGTTTCTCTGGAGAGCTCTGGCTAATACAATTTTTGGTACTGAAAAGTAAGGTGCTGCTGTAACAGATACCTAAACATGTGGAAGTCGTTTTGGAACTGGATCATGGGCAGATGCTGGAAGATTTTTGAGGTACATGCTAGAAATATGTATAAGGGTGATTCTAGGGAGATATCAGACAGAAATGAGAAACATGTTATTGGAAACTGAAAGAAAAGTGATCCTTGTTGTAAAGTGCAAAAAACTTGGTTGAACTGTGTTTTGTGGAAAGTAGAATTGTGAGCAGTAAAATTGGATATTTAGTTGAGGAGATTTCTGAACTGAGTGCTGAGGGAGCAGCTTTGTTTTTTTCTCACTGCTTATAGTAAAATGGGAAAGGACAGAAATGAGTTGAAGAAGAAATTGTTCAGCAAAAGGAACCAGAACTTGAAGATTTGAAAAATTATCAGCCTATCCTATTGCAAAAAAATGAGAAACCTTGTTCTGAAGAGAAAACTAAGGCTGAGCAACTATTAGATAAAGCGACCATGGGTGAGACTCATGGACTTTATCAACCACCTTAGCAGAAGCCAGGCATAGAAATTGGATTATACCAGCAAAGACACTGCCAGTTTGAACTAAATAAAGGATTCAGAAGAAATGAAGGAAGGCTGTCGGTGGCTCAGCCTGTAATCCCAGCACTTTGGAAGGCCGAGGCAAGTGGATTGCCTGAGCCCGCGGGTTCGAGACCCACCTGGCCAACTTGGCAAGACCTCGTCTCTACAATACATCAAAAATTAGCCGGGCATGGTAGCGCACACCTGTAGTTCCAGCTACTTGGAAGGCTGAGGCGGAAGGATCGCCGGAGCCCAGCAGGTCGAAGTTGCAGTGGCCGGGAGCATGCCGCTGCACCCCTGTCTGGGCGACAGAGTGAAATTCCAACTCTAAAAAAAAAGGAAGGCTGTTGGACTTACCTCCTGCAAAACCAGACCACAGAGCTATTCAGAGGTAAATGTGCACTATTCTTCAAATAAAAGGAAGAATGACCCCAAAGGTGAATCAGAGCTCTGGGCTGCTTCCTTGGTTTCAAAGGGTGAAGCCATTGCCTCAGTTTCAAGAATCCCAGACAGTCTCTGACTGAAGTCTTGTGAGCAAGGACACATCGTGGAGCACTGGAAGCATGACACCTGCGTGGCAGAGCTATGAGGGTAAAACTGCTTCCCCAGAGGTGGAACAGTCTCCCCAGTGGGTCTGAAAGGCAGAGCATTGAGCTAAAGAAGTGTACCATTGAACCCTAAGATTGAATGGAATTTGCCTTGCTAGATTTGGGACTTGCTTGGGACCCACTGTTCCTTTTTTCTTTCTGATTTCTCCTGTTTGGAATGAGAATGTCTATCGCATGGCTGTTCCATCTTGTATTTTGGAAGTACATAACTTGTCTGGTTTCACAGGTTCACAGCTGGAGGGGAGTTTTGCCTCAGGATGAATGTGCAAGTCTCAGCTATATCTGATTTAGAAGATATTTAGACAACACTTTTAACTTTAGACTTTTGAATTGATGCTGGAATGTGTTGAGACTTTTGACTTGGGATGGAATAAATGTATTCTGCATGCAATAAGGACCTGAATTTGGGGGAGCCAGGGACAGAATGCTATGGACTGAATTGTGTCCTCTCCCCAAATTCATATATTGAAGTCATAACCCCCAATGTGACTGCATTTGGAGTAAGGAAGTAATTAAGATTAAATGAGGTCATGGCTGGACTCAGTGGCTCAGCCTATAATCCCAGCACTTTGGGAGGCCGAGGTAAATGGATTGCCTGAGCCCGCGGGTTCGAGACCCGCCTGGGCAACTTGATAAGACCTCATCTCTACAATAAATCAAAAATGAGCCGGGCGTGGTAGCGCGTGCCTGTAGTTCCAGCTACTCGGAAGGCTGAGGCGGAAGGATCGCCGGAGCCCAGCAGGTCGAGACTGCGGTGGCCGGGAGCGGCCATTGCACTCCAGTCTGGGTGACAGAGTGAGACTCCGACTCAAAAAAAAAAAAAAAATGAGTTCATAATGGTGGGACCCTGATAGGATTAACATCCTTATAAGGACTGGTGATGACCACTGTATAGACCAGATTTCACTTGCTCGCGTGCCTGGCTCTGCTTCCTCTACAATGAATTTTAGCAGACTCAACATGGCCAAGATGGAGAGATTCAGTCAGTCGAAACTGAAGAAGACAGAAACACGGGAGAAAAATCCACCGCTTTCCAAAGAGAAGACTGAACAGAGGAAGCAAGCAGGCAAAGGCAAATCGTCACGAGGCGTGGCTGCCAACGTGTACTGTGCTCACCAGAAGCATCGCCTACTTATTTTAGCTGCTCCACTTTGTAAGATGCCGAGAGGTTGCATCAAGTTTAAATGACTGTGCTGCTCCTTTCACATCAAAGAATAGAGAACTCCTGACAATGAAGGCTTTGCCTGCCTCTCCCATCTGCCGGTCTGCTGGCAAGGAAGGAAAGAACTTGCTTGTTGGTGAAGAAAGAAGCAGGGTATGATGGCCATGAAATCTAGAGTAAAACCAAGCTGGCCCAATGGAATGAAATGCCTTTTGTGTTGTTGGTGTTCACACTATTTTAACTATTGGAATGCACATTTTAAAAATATGCAAATAAGGCCAGGCCTTGTGGCTCAGCCTGGACTCCCAGCACTTTGGAAGGCTGAGACAAGAGGATTGCCTGAGTCCAGGGATTTGAGACCAGCCTGGACAACTTGGTGAGACCTCGTCTCTGCAATAAATCACAAAAACTAGCTGGGCGTGGTGGTGTGTGTCTGTAGTTCCAGCTACTTGGAAGGTTGAGGTGGAAGAATTGCCTAAGCCTAGCAAGTCGAGGCTGCAGTGGCCCTGGCAACAAGAGTGAGGCTCCACTGAATAAATAAATGCAAATAAAAAGTTTTAACACCAGCTGAGCTCGGTGGCTCAGCCTGTAATCCCGCGCCTTTGGGAGGCTGAGGTGAGTGGATTGCCTGAGCCCGCGGGTTCAAGACCCGCCTGGGCAGCGAGACCATCTCTACACTAGAATAAAAAATTAGCCGGACGTGGTAGTGCATGCCTGTAATTCCGGCTACTTGGAAGGCTGAGGCGGAAGGATCGCTGGAGCCCAGCAGGTCGAGGCTGCGGCGGCCGGGAGCGGCCACTGCACTCCAGTCTGGGCGACAGAGTGAGACTCCAACTCAAAAAAAAAAAAAGTTTTAACACCAAACCTGCAAGACCTTCATTTGGGACTTCTAGCCTCCAGAACTGTCAGAAAATAAAGACATGTTATTTAAGCCACCCTGTCTATAGTTTTGTGAGTTTGTTTTTTTAGTTTCAGTCTTACTTTGTCTCCCAGGCGGGAGTGCAGTGGTACAATCATGTCTCACTGCAGCCGCCACCTTCTAGGCTCAGGTGATTCTTTCATCTCAGCCTCCTGAGTAGCTGGGACTACAGGTGCATGCCACCATGCCTGGCTAATTTTTTTATTTTCCGTAGAGATGAGATCTCACTATGTTGCCCAGGTTGGTCTTGAACTCCTGGACTCAAGCAATCCTCTCACCTCAATCTCCCAAAGTGCAGGGATTAGAGGCGTGCACCATCATGCCCAGCCCTATAAAATTTTGTTATGGCAGCCCTAGTTTACTAATATGATCCATAATGACGGAGAAAAGGAGAGGGCCACTAGACCAGGAGCAGGTTTGCACAGGGTTGACTGAGGGCTCCAAAGGGGCCCCACAACGGGGGATACAGAGAGTCTCATTATTCCTCCAAAGCAGAGATGATAACACTCTTTTCCTTTGGGGTCCTTGGCACAACCAGGACCACAGCAGAGTGAGCCCTGTGGAGCTGCTGTGTGCCCCCCCAATTCTAAGCAATTCTTGGCCAGGCATAGGTGCCCAAGACCATTATGATTATCCCGATTCAAAACTCTTAGGCTGAAAGATTTTGCTGTTATTGTTCAGATAATGGTGTTATTGTACCAGCTTGTGGAGAGGAAGTTACTAATGAATAGAAGAAAAAATTTTTTTTTTTGTTTGAGTTAGAGTCTCACTCTGTCGCCCAGACTGGAGTGCAGTGGTCGCTCCTGGCCACCTCAGCCTCGACCCGCTGGGCTCCGGTGATCCTTCCAAGTAGCTGGAATTACAGGCACGTGCTACCACGCCCAGCTGATTTTTGATTTATTGTAGGGATGAGGTCTCGCCAACTTGCCCAGGCGCGTCTTGAACCCTCAGGCTCAGGCAGTCCACTCACTTCAGCCTTCCAAGGCGCAGGATTACAGGCTGAGCCACTGAGCTCGGTGAAGAAATTTTTTTTTTTTTTTTGAGTTGGAGTTTCACTCTGTCATACAGACGGAGTGCAGTGGCCACTCCCGGCCACCACAGCCTCGACCTGCTGGGCTCCGGTGATCCTTCCTCCTCAGCCTTACAAGTAGCCGGAATTACAGGCATGCGCTACCAAGCCCGGCTGATTTTTTGATTTTATTGTAGAGATGAGGTCTCACTGCCCAGGCGGATCTCGAACCCGCGGGCTCAGGCAATCCACTCACCTCAGCCTCCCAAAGGCACAGGATTACAGGCTGAGCCACCGAGCCCGGCTTCAAGAAAATTTTTACAATTAAAAAAATTTTTTTGACCGGGCTCGGTGGCTCAGCCTGTAATCCCAGCACTTTGGGAGGCCGAGGTGAGACAATTGCCTGAGCCCTCGGGTTCGCGACCTCATCTCCACAATAAATCAAAAATTAGCTAGGCGTGGTGCGCGCCTGTAGTTCCGGCTACTTGGAAGGCTGAGGCAGAAGGATCACTGGAGCCCAGTAGGTCGAGGACTGCGGTTGCCGGGAGCCTGCTGCTGCCCTCCAGCCTGGGTGACAGAGTGAGATTCCAACTCAAAAAAAAAATTTTTTATCTCCCATAGTTTAGAAAAAACCCAAACACCTTTGTTGGTGCCTGTTTATAATAAGCATTATTCATGTGGTTGTTTTTATTTTAATATGTTACATTTTATCATGGTCTATAAAGATCATCAAGACTTCTAGTGCTCAACCAATCTCAACGGATTTATGAACCATTGCATAGTGTTTATTTGACTGCCCTTCTCTATCAAAGGAGTCAATTTCCTCTGATGAAATGAATAGCAGTGGTAATTCTGATCTATGGACAATCATGTTTTGAGAAGAAAGAAAAGAGGTTGGGGCTGTCTAGCAACTGGCTAGCCAAACTGGAAAATCAGCTTTTCAAACTTTTCCTCCGGATCCCTCCTACCCCCACGCTTCATATCCATATCCAGGGAGGCAGAGAAGGACAAAAAATATTAAGCTTTGGAATGGACTCCCACTGGGAATATTTACATTCTGAACAACAGAGGACAGGGATAGAGTCATTAACTTATTTACTTTATTTCTTTTTTTTTTTTTAGTTGGAGTCTTACTCCTTCACCCAGACTGGAGTGCAGTGGCCGCTCCCGGCCACCACAGCCTCGACCTGCTGGGCTTCGGCGATCCTTCCACCTCAGCCTTCCGAGTAGCCAGAATTACAGGCGGCGCTACCATCCCCGGCTGATTTTTTAATATATTGTAGAGATGAGGTCTTGCCAAGTTGCCCAGGCAGTTCTCGAACCCGCAGGCTCAAGCAAACCACTCACCTCGGCCTCCCAAACTGCAGGATTACAGGCTGAGTCACTGAGCTCTGCCGACTGTCTTTTTTTTTTTTTTTTTTTTGAGTTGGAGTCTCATTCGGTCTCCCAGACTGGAGTGCAGTGGCCGCTCCCGGCCACCACAACCTCGACCTGCTGGGCTTCGCGATCCTTCCACCTCAGCCTTCCGAGCAGCCGGAATTACAGGCATGCGCTACCATGCCCGGCTAATTTTTTGTAGAGATGAGGTCTCGCTGCCCAGGCGGGTCTCGAACCCGCGGGCTCAGGCAATCCACTCACCTCAGCCTCCCAAAGGCGGGGATTACAGGCTGAGCCACCGAGCCTGGCTTGTCTTTTTTTAAATAGGAGTCTCACTCTGTCACTCAGGCTGGAGTGCAGTGGCATGCTCATGGCCACTGCAGTCTTGACCTGCTGGACTCAGGCAGTCCTTCTGCCTCAGCCTTCCAAGTAGCTGGAGTCACAGGTATGTGCCACCATGGCCAGCTAATTATTTGATTTATTGTAGAAACGAGGTCTCACCATGTTGCTCAGGCTGGTCTCGAACTCCTGGGCTCAGGCAATTATCTTGCCTCCACCTCCCAAAGTGCTGGATACAGGCGTGAGCCACCCTGCCTGGTACATGGCTGTCTTTTTGCTGTAAGGTCACATTGTGGAAAGAGTGATGGACTTCTGTGAGGCTACTATCCATAAGGGCACTAATCCCATTCATGAGGGCTCCACCCTCATGACCTAATCACCTCCCATATGAATTTGCAGGGTAGGCATAAAATCATAGCAGGAGATGAGGGGAGGGAGACCCAAAAGGTTAGGTTGTAATAGGTAAAGATGAGATTTCAGATTCTGCTGATGAATGTGAAAACACATGTAAAATAACTGTAAGTTTCAGCTCTTATTTTAGAATTAGTAATGCAGGCCAGGAGTGATGGTTCACGCCTATAATCCTAGCAATTTAGGAGGCCGAGGTGAGAGGATTGCTTGATCTCCCGGGTTTGAGCCCAGCCTGGGCAACTTAGCGAGACTTCATCTCTACAATAAATTTAAAAATTGACCAGGCAGCTGGGCTCGGTGGCTCAGCCTGTAATCCCGCGCCTTTGGGAGGCTGAGGTGAGTGGATGGCCTGAGCCCGCGGGTTCGAGACCCGCCTGGGCAGCGAGACCTCATCTCTACAATAAATCAAAAAAATCAGCCGGGCGTGGTAGCACATGCCTGTAATTCTGGCTACTCGGAAGGCTGAGGCGGAAGGATCGCCGGAGCCCAGCAGGTTGAGGCTGCGGTGGCCGGGAGCGGCCACTGCACTCCAGTCTGGGCAACAGAGTGAGACTCCGACTCAAAAAAAAAAAAAAAAAAAAATTGACCAGGCATGGTGGCGTGTGCTTGTAGTTCCAGCTACTTGGAAGGCTGAGGCAGAAGAAGCCCCTGAGCCCAGCAGGTTGTGGCTGCGGTGACCCTGAGCAGTGTGCCACTGCACTCCAGCCTAGGCTACAGAGTGAGACGCCGACTCAAAAAAAATAAAATAAAATAAGCCGGGTTCGGTGGCTCAGCCTGTAATCACGCGCCTTTGGGAGGCTGAGGTGAGTGGATTGCCTGAGCCCGCGGGTTCGAGACCCGCCTGGGCAGCGAGACCTCATCTCTACAATAAATCAAAAAATCAGCCGGGCGTGGTAGCGCATGCCTGTAATTTCGGCTACGGGAAGGCTGAGGCGGAAGGATCGCCGGAGCCCAGCAGGTCGAGGTTGCGGTGGCTGGGAGCGGCCACTGCACTCCAGTCTGGGTGACAGAGTGAGACTCCAACTAAAAAAAAAAAAAAAAAAGAATTAGTAATGTATGCCAGGCTTGGTGGCTCAGCCTGTAATCCCAGCACTTTGGAAGGCTGAGGCAAGTGGATTGGCTGAGCCCGCAGGTTCGAGACCAGCCCAGGCAACTTGACGAGACCTCATCTCTACATTAAAAATTAAAAAATGAACCAGGCATGGTAGTGCCCACCTGTAGTTATGGCTTCGTGGAAGGCTGAGGCAGAAGGATTCCCAGAGCACAGTGGGTCGACGCCGAGGTGGCCATGAGTGTGCCACTGAACTTCAGTCTGGGTGATAGAGTAAGACTTCACCTCAAAAAAAAAAAAAAAAAAAAAGAATTAAGCCGGGCTCGGTGGCTCAGCCTGTAATCCCGCGCCTTTAGGAGGCTGAGGTGAGTGGATTGCTGAGCCCGCGGGTTCGAGAACCCGCCTGGGCAGCGAGACCTCATCTCTACAATAAATCAAAAAATCAGCCGGGCGTGGTAGCGCGCGCCTGTAATTCCGGCTACTCGGAAGGCTGAGGCGGAAGATCGCCGGAGCCCAGCAGGTCGAGGCTGCGGTGGCCGGGAGCGGCCACTGCACTCCAGTGTGGGCGACAGAGTGAGACTCCAACTCAAAAAAAAAAAAAAAAGAATTAGTAATGCAGTGTGTTTTTGTTTTGCCATAGACCCTACTTAGATCTCTAGAGGTGATTCCAGCATTTTGCACGATCCTCACCACTTCTTGGCCCCCAACATGTCCTCCCCCTCACACAATGCACACCTAGAAGCAAGTGTGTTAAGTCTTCCTGTTAAAGGTTCATTTCTAGGCCGGGCTCGGTGGCTCAGCCTGTAATCTCAGCACTTTGGGAGGCTGAGGCGAGTGGATTGCCTGAGCCCACGGGTTCGAGACACATTCGGGTAAGTTGGCGAGACCTCGTCTCTGCAATAAATCAAAAATTAGCCAGACATGGTAGCGCGTGCCTGTAGTTCCGGCTACTTGGAAGGCTCAGGCGGAAGGATTGCTGGAGCCCAGCAAGTCGAGGTTGGTGGCCAGGAGCATGCCACTGCACTCCAGTCTGGGTAACAGAGTGAGACTCCGACTCAAAAAAAAAAAAGAACGATGGCAATAAAGTAGAAGTGAGAATACCACTAGATGCCTACTGAATGGTCAAAATATGGAACACTGACAACATCAAGTGCTGATGAGTATATGAAGCAACAGGAACTCTCATTCATTACTGGTGAGAATGCTAAATTGTGCAACCACTTTGAAGACAGTTTAGCAGTTTGTTTTTTGTTTTTTGTTTTCTTTTTGAGTTGGAGTCTCACTCTGTCGCCCAGGCTGGAGTGCAGTGGCCGCTCCCGGCCACCGCAGCCTCGCCTGCTGGGCTACGGCGATCCTTCCGCCTCAGCCTTCTGAGTAGCCGGAATTACAGGCACGCGCTACCACGCCCAGCTGATTTTTTGATTTATTGTAGAGATGAGATCTCGCTGCCCAGGCGGGTCTCGAACCCGCGGGCTCAGGCCATCCACTCACCTCAGCCTCCCAAAGGCGCGGGATTACAGGTTGAGCCACCGAGCCCGGCGCAGTTTTTTTTTTTTTGAGTTGGAGTCTCAGTTCTTCACTTAGGCTGGAGTGCACTGGCATGCTCACGGCGACTGCAACCTCGACCTACTGGGCTTAAGTGATCCTTCCACCTCAGCCTTGGCAGTTTCTTACAAAACTAAGCATATTCTTACCATACAATACAGAAATTGTACTCCTTTGTATTTACTCAAAGGAGTTGAAAATTTATGGCCACACAAAAACCTGAATATTTATAGCAGCTTTATTCATAACTGCCAAAGCTTGGAAGGAATGAAGATGTCCTTTATTGGGTGAATGAATAAACTGTGGTACCAGTGCATGCCAGTGCACTCCAGCCTAGGTGAAGAACTGAGACTCCAACTCAAAATAATATTCCAGACAATGGAATATTATTCAGTTCTGAAAATATATGAATCATCGAGCCGTGAAGAGGAAAACTTGAATGCATATTACTATGTTAAAAAAAGCCAATCTGAAAAGGCTACGTACTCTATGTTCCCAATAATATGATTTTCTGGAAAAGGCAGAACTATGGAGAGGGATGAATAGACGGAACACAGAGGTTTTGTCAGGCAGTGAAATGATTCTGCATGATAATAATGTAGTGGTGGATACATGTCACTACCTTTCTGTCCAAACCCATAGCGTGTACAGCACCAAGAGTGAACCCTAATGTAAACTATGGTCTTTGGGTGATAATGGTGTATCAATATAGGCTCACAATTGTAACAAACGTTACACTCTGCTTGGGATGCTGACAATGGGGATGGCTGAGCATGTGTGGGGAGAGGAAATTGAGGGAACTCTATACCTTCTGCTCAGTTTTGCTGTGAAATAAACTGCTCTAAAAAATAAAATCTAGCCGGGCTCAGTGGCTCAGCCTGTAATCCCGCGCCTTTGGGAGGCTGAGGTGAGTGGATTGCCTGAGCCCGTGGGTTCGATACCCTCCTGGGCAGCGAGACCTCATCTCTACAATAAATCAAAAAAATCAGCTGGGCATGGTAGTGCGCGCCTGTAATTCCGGCTACTCAGAAGGCTGAGGAGGAAGGATCGCCGGAGCCCAGCAGGTCGAGGCTGCGGTGGCCGGGAGCGGCCACTGCACTCCAGCCTGTGCAACAGAGTGAGACTCCAACTCATAAAAAATAAAAATAAAAAAAAGAAAAGTGGCATAATACCACTTCTGCTATATTCCATTGGTCATATGAACCAACACTGTGCAATGTGGGAAGGGACCACAGGACAAAACAAAGATAGGTATATCTGGAACTGGGGTCACTGGGGGCTGTTTTGGAAGCTAGCTACCACAGTGACCAAAGAAGTCCTCATTAAGATAATAAACTGGGGGGTGGGATTGGCAGTTGAGGGAAACTGCTAGGGCAGGGAGGGGTATACCTCATCAACAAAGGTATCTGCATGATCAATGTTTGTATACCTAAACCTGAAATGTATGACACATCTTTATGATAAAAATTAAAAAAAAAAGATAATAAACTTTAGCTTGGGCACAGTGGGTCATGCCTATAATCCCAGTATTTTGGGAGACCAAGGTAGGAGGATTGCTTGATCCCAAGAGTTCGAGACCAGCCTGTACAACATAGCAAGACCTTGTTTCTACAAAATAAAAAAATTAACCAAGCATGGTCATGGTAGCATATGCCTGCAGTCCCTACTACAAGGGAGGATGAGGCAGAAGGATTGCCTGAGCCTGGGAGGTTGAGGCTGCAGTGAACCGTGATCGTATGCCGCTGCACTCCAGCCTGGGTGACAGAGAAAGACCCAGACTCAAAAAAAAGAAAGAAAGAAGGAAGGAGGGAGGGAGGGAGGGAGGTAAGAAGGAAAGAAAAAGAAAGAAAAGAAAATGACTTTTGGATTTAAAAAAAATGACCTTGGATTAATCCTTGAGGGAAGACAGGACACTAGCCACGAAGATATCTGGGGGAAGATCATTCTATGTAGATGAAGCATCATAGCGGGGCTCGGTGGCTCAGCCTGTCATCCCGTGCCTTTGGGAGGCTGAGGTGAGTGGATTCCCTGAGCCCGTGGGTTCGAGACCCACCTGGGCAACTTGGCTAGACCTCATCTCCACAATAAATCAAAAAAAAATTAGCCAGGGGGGTAGCGTGCGCCTGTAGTTCCAGCTCCTTGGAAGGCTGAGGCGGAAGGATCGCCAGAGCCCTGCAGGTCGAGGCTGCGGTGGCCGGGAGTGGCCACTGCACTCCAGTCTGGGCGACCGAGTGAGACTCCAACTCAAAAAAAAAAAGAAAGAAAGAAACATCATGAGTAAACATACATGTCTGGTGAATCTGAAGCCAGCTATAATATGGCTGAGGCAGAGTGAGTGGGAGGGAGAGGAAGAGAGATGTCAGAGAGGTGACAGGGAGAGGGATACTTTCATTCTGACTCTGAGTAAAATACGAGTTATGAGCAGAAAGTGACATGTTCTGAATTCGCGTTTAACAGAATGTATCTAGTTGCTGTGTTGAGAGTAGACCAAAGGGAAGCAAGAGCAGAAACAAGAAAACAAGGCAGAAGGTGAGAGATGATGGTGGTAAGAAGTGGTCTAATTCTGGAAGCATTTTGAAGGTAGAACAGACAAGATTTGCTGATAGGTTGGTTGTGGGGTGTAAGAGAAAGAGGAGTCAAAATAGGTTTTTTGTTCATGTAACTGGAAGAGTGGAGTTACCATTGTCTATGTTTGGTAAGAAAGGAGAATTAGCAGTGTTAGGGTAAACAGCAGGTGTTTAACTCTGAACGTGTTAAGTTTGAAGTGCCTATTAGATGTCCACATGGAGATGTTGAGTGAACAGTTGGGGCTATATGTCTCTGCTGCAGATACTCAACTCTGCTGTTGTAGTGCGAAATCAGTCAGAGATTACACAGAAACAAGGCCCTTAGTGGTGGTTCATGCCTGTAATTCCAGAGTTTTGGGAAGGCAAAGAGAAAGGATCACTTGAAGCCAGGAGTTCAAGACCAGCCTAAGGCAATATAGCAAGACCCTGTCTTGACAAAAATTAATTAATTAGCCGGGTGTTGTGGTGTGCACCTGTAGTCCCAGCTACTCCTGAGCCTGAGGCTGGAGGATGATTTGAAACTAAGAGTTTGAGGCTATGATGGGCTATGATCGTGTACCACTGCACTCCAGTCTGGGCAACAGTATGGGACCCTGTCCATAAAAATAGAAAAGGAGATGAGAGCCGGGCTCGGTGGCTCAGCCTGTAATCCCGCACCTTTGGGAGGCTGAGGTGAGTGGATTGCCTGAGCCCGCGGGTTCGAGACCCGCCTGGGCAGCGAGACCTCATCTCTACAATAAATCAGAAAATCAGCCGGGCGTGGTAGCACATGCCTGCAATTCCGGCTACTCGGAAGGCTGAGGCAGAAGGATCGCCGGAGCCCAGCAGGTCAAGGCTGCGGTGGCGGGAGCGGCCACTGCACTCAGTTGGGCGACAGAGTGAGATCCAACTCAAAAAAAAAAAAAAAAAAAAAAAGGAGATGAGGTCCAACATTTACAGAGAGAAGAAAAAAATAGTCAAAAAAAAAAAAAGAAAGCAACAGGCTGGGCGCAGTGACTTATACCTGTATTCCAAGCACTTTGGAGGTGGAGACGAGGATTGCCTGAGCTCATAGGTTCGAGACCAGCCTGGGCAACTTGGTGAGATCTTGTCACTACAATAAATAAAAATAAAATTAAGCCGGGCTCGGTGGCTCAGCCTGTAATCCCGCGCCTCTTGGAGAGCTGAGGTGAGTGGATTGCCTGAGCCGTGGGTTCGAGACCCGCTGGGCAGGCGAGACCTCATCTCTACAATAAATCAAAAAATTAGCCAGGTGTGGTAGCACGCGCCTGTAGTTCCAGCTATGTGGAAGGCTGAGGCGGAAGGATCGCCAGAGCCCAGCAGGTCGAGGCTGTGGTGGCCGGGAGCGGCCACTGCACTCCAGTCTGGGCGACAGAGTGAGACTCCAACTCAAAAAAAAAAATAAAATAAAATAAAATAAAATTAGAGCCGGGCTCAGTGGCTCAGCCTGTAATCCCGCGCTTTGGGAGGCTGAGGTGAGTGGACTGACTGAGACTGTGGGTTCAAGACCCGTCTGGGCAACTTGGTGAGACCTCATCTCTACAATAAATAAAAAAAAATTAGCCGGACATGGTAGCACGCGCCTGTAGTTCCAGGTACTTGGAAGGCTGAAGCGGAAGGATCACCAGAGTCCAGCAGGTCGAGGCTGCGGTGGCCGGGAGCGGCCACTGCACTCCAGTCTGGGTGACAGAGTGAGACTTCAACTCAAAAAAACAAAAAAAATTTAAAAATAAAACAAAATTAGCTGGGCATGGTGGTGCATACCTGTAGTTTCAGCTACTTGGAAGACTGAGGCTGAAGAATCGTCTGAGCCCGCAGGTCAAGGCTGCGGTGGTTGGTGAGCGTGCCACTGCACTCCAGCCTGGGTGACAGACTGAGACTCTTACTCAAAGAAAAAAAAAAAGGAGAGACAAGAGTGGTCAAAGAGGTAAGGGGGTCAAACCAGGTGAGGGTGGAGTCCTATAGGTCAAGTGAAAACATCTTTCAGGGAAGACAGAGAGAGATCACCTATGTCAAATGCTGCTGAGAGGATGGATAATGTCCACTGGAAGTAGCATGCAGAGTTCATTTCCTATGTGACAGGAGCATTGTGCTGGAGTGGCAGAGGCAAAAATCTCACTGGAATGGGTTGAAAATAGAATGAAGAGTGAAAAATTGGAGACTGTTAGCCGGGCGTGGTAGCGCATGCCTATAGTTCCAGCTACTGGAAGGCTGAGGCGGAAGGATTGCCGGAGCCCAGCAGGGCGAGCCTGCGGTTACTGGGAGCGGCCACTGCACTCTAGTCTGGGCGACAGAGTGAGACTCAAACTCAAAGAAGAAAAGAAAAATTGGAGACTGAATATTATCTTAAATAATTTTCTGTGAAGACGATTAGGGTTATAACTGAAGGGGAAAATGGAACCAAGACAGTCTGGGTGACAGAGTGAGACTCCAACCTCAAAAAAAAAAAAAAGAAATGAGGTCTCATCATGTTGCCCAGGCTGGTCTCAAACCCGTGGGCTCAGGTAGCCTTCTTGCCTCTGCCTCTCAAAGTGCTGGGATTATGGATGTGAGCCACCATGCCTGGCTATTTATTTATTTCCTTAGAGACAGTGTCTTGCTTTGTGCCCCAGACTGGAGTAGCAGTGGTGCCAATCATAGCTCACTGCTGTCTTGAACTACTGGGTTGAAGCAGTCCTCCTACCTCAGCCTCCAGAGTAGCTGGGGCTACAGGAACTCATCACCACACTCTGTTGACTTTCTTTTTTTTCTTTTTCTTTTTCTTTTTTTTTTTTTGAGTCGGAGTCTCACTCTGTCGCCCAGACTGGAGTGCAGTGGCCGCTCCCAGCCACCGCAGCCTCGACCTGCTGGGCTCCGGCGATCCTCCCGCCTCAGCCTTCCAAGTAGCTGGAACTACAGGCGTGCACTACCATGCTCGGCTAATTTTTTGATTTATTGTAGAGATGAGGTCTCGCTAAGTTCCCCAGGCGGATCTTGAACCCGCGGGCTCAGGCAATCCACTCACCTCAGCCTCCCAAAGTGCTCGGATTACAGGCTGAACCACGGAGCACGGCTCTTTTTTTTTTTGAACAATAAATTGAAGTAGCAGCCATGGCCCTGTGCTACCCCATGGCCGTGGGCCTAAACAAGGGCCACAAGGTGACCAAGAACGCGAGCAAGCCGGGGCACAGCCACCACCACGGGCGCCTACCAAGCACACCAGGTTCATGCGACACATGATCCGGGAGGTGTGCAGCTTCGCCCACTACGAGCTGCGTGCCATGGAGCTGCTCAAGATCTCTACGGACAAGCAGGCGCTCAAGTTCATCAAGAAGCGGGTGGGGACGCACATCTGCCCCAAGAGGAAGCGAGAGGAGCTGAGCAACGTCATGGCGGCCAAGCAGGACTGACCCCGGCCCAATAAAGCCCTTGCGCAGCCGCAAAAAAAAAAAAAAAAAAACCAATAAATTATTTGTAAATATCTTGAGGTTGATGGTCATGTTTCATACCTTTGTCCCAGTATCTAGCATAAGTTTTTTTTTTTTGAGTTGGAGTCTCACTCTGTCACCCAGGCTGGAGTGCAGTGGCACACATATGGCCACTGTAGCCTCAGCCTGCTGGGCTCATGCAATCCTTCTGCCTCAGCCTTCCAAGTAACTGGAACAACAGGCATGCACCACCACGCCCGGCTGGTTTTTTGATTTATTGTAGAGATGAGGTCTCGTCAAGTTGTCCAGGCTGGTCTTGAACTTATGGGCTCAAGCAATCCTCTCACCTCAGGCTCCCAAAGTGCTGGGATTGTAGATGTGAGTCATCACACTCAGCCATTATTGTTAACTATAATAATCCTATAGTGACATAGACCACTAGAACTTATTCCTTCTAGCTAGCTGTAATTTTGTATTCTTTAACTAATATCTTCCTACTTCTCCCATTCCCCCACCCTTCCCAGCCTCTAGTAGCCTCTGTTCTTTTCTATGAGATCATGAGAACAGGCAATGTTGAACTTTCTGTTCCTGGCTTTTTTCACTTAACATAATGTTCTCCGGGTCCATTCATGTTGCTGCAAACAACTAGATTTCATTCTTTTTTACAGTTGGATAGCATTCCATTGTGTATTTATACTACATTTTTCTTTCTTCATGTGTTGTTGAACACCCAGGTTGATTCTATATCTTGGCTATTATGAATTGCGCCACAGTAAACATAGGGGCAGGCCAGGCGCGGTGAGTCAGCCTGTAATCCCAGCACTTTGGGAGGCTGAGGAGAGAGGACTGTCTGAGCCCGGGGATCCAAGACTAGCCTGGGCAACTTGGTGATACCTTGTCTCTATGATAAATCACAAAAACCAGCCAGGCATGGTGGCTTGTGTCTAGAATTCCAGCTACTTGGAAGGCTGAGGCGGAAGGATCGCCTAAACTCAGAGCGTCGAGGCTGCAGTGGCTGTGAGCAAGCTGCTGCACACCAGCCTGGTGACAAGAGTGAGACTGCAACTCAAAAATAAAACAAACATACAAACATAGGCAAATCACCCCAGAATGTAATGACTTAAAATAGTTTCACTCAGCCAGGCTTGGTGGTTCAGCCTGTAATCCCAGCACTTTGGGAGGCCAAGGTGAGTGGACACCTGAGCCCATGGGCTAGAGACCAGCCCAGGCAACCTGGCAAGACCTCATATCTACAATAAATGAAAAATTAGCTGGGCATTTTGGGATGCTCAGAGCATGGTAGTCTCAGGGTAATTGAACTCTTACACGAGGGCTAAAAGCTTCAAGAATGAATGTACCAGTGTGATTTTGTGAAATATCTGTTTGATCCTCCTCACCTTTCCTGACATACAACTCCTAAAATCTTTGGAATCTTCAAAATGATAAGTATCTTTTTATATGCTAATGAGTTGACTGATGGTCCTCAACTCCTTGGTAGCTTCAGGTTGGTGGCTGATCACTGGAGGAACCAAGGCAGGAGTAGATGTTTGGGACTTTCAGCCCCACCCTCCAAGGTTGATCACCAATGGCCAATGGATTAATCAGTCATGTATACATAGTGAAGCCTCCATAAAAACAGAAAGATAGGATTTTTTTTTTTTTTTTTTTGAGTTGGAGTCTCACTCTGTCGCCCAGACTGGAGTGCAGTGGCCACTCCCGGCCACCGCAGCCTCGACCTGCTGGGCTCCGGCGATCCTTCCGCCTCAGCCTTCAGAGTAGCCGGAATTACAGGCGCGCGCTACCACGCCCGGCTCATTTTGATTTATTGTAGAGATGAGTTCATGCCAAGTTGCCCAGGCGGGTCTCGAACCAAGATAGGGTTCCAATAGCCAATTAGTGGAGGTGCCTGGAGGGTGGTACATCTGGAGAGGGCCAGAAGTGCCTTGCGCCTTCCCACATGACTTGCTCAATGCATCTCTTCGTCTGTATCTTTTGTGTTGACCTAAAGGAAAAAATGGAAGCAAAATTCATATAAGGAGAGCATTTATTTGGGCCAAGTGAGGTTTCTTTTCTCATTTGTAATTTCCTTTATAATTTTTTTGAGTCAGGGTCTCAAGGTCGCTCAGGTTGGAGTATAGTAGCACAATCCTTTATAATAAACCAGTAAATGTAAGTGCTTCCCTGAGTTCTGTGAGCTGCACTAGCAAGTTAATCAAACCCAAGGAAGGGGTGGTGGGAACCTAGATTTATAGCTGGTGGGTCAGAAGTGCAGGTAAAACAACCTGGGGCTTGTGAATGGCATGTGAAATCTTATCCGATGCTATCTCCAGGGATAACTAGAGGACACCTAGCTGGTATCCACTGCAGAGTTGATTGCCTGCCTCTTGGTTTGCGGGATAGAACTGCCACACGTTTGGTCACAGAAGTCTTCTCTGTTGACTGATTGTGGTATGAGAGCAGAGGAAAAACAGTTTATTTTTTCCATACAACCAGCAACCTAGTCTTGGAAGTCCCAGTGTTACTTCTGTTATACATCTGCCCAGTCTCAGCCGGGCTCGGTGGCTCAGCCTGTAATCCCGCACCTTTGGGAGGCTGAGGTGAGTGGATGGCCTGAGCCCGCGGGTGCGAGACCCGGCTGGGCAGCGAGACCTCATCTCTACAATAAATCAAAAAGTCAGCCGGGCATGGTAGCACATGCCTGTAATTCCGGCTACTCGGAAGGCTGAGGCGGAAGGATCGCCGGAGCCCAGCAGGTGGAGGCTGCGGTGGCCGGAAGCGGCCACTGCACTCCAGTCTGGGCGACAGAGTGAGACTCCAACTCAAAAAAAAAAACAAAAAAAAACATCTGCCCAGTCTCAAGAGAAGCAGATATGGCGCTCACCTCTCCATGGGATGAGGGTCCAAGTCAGTTTACAAGAAGATCACCTAGGGGCCATAGGAAACTTCTTCTTTGCCCTCCGAAGTTTCTCTGAAAAATCTACTCACAAAAGGCAGATTAATTGATGAAAAGGCATACAAATGTATTAATGGGAGAACCACAGATTGATTACTCACCCCCAGTGGAGTTCAGAAGCTCATATATCATCCTGGTAAACACAGGTTAGGGAGGGGAGAGAAGAATTCTGCTGAGGGGCAATAAAGGATTACTAGGGAGAATGAATGAATCAGGGAACAGAGATAAACTTGTCTTAGTCATACAGGGAAGAAAAGAAAAAACAACTGTTCTCCATGGTTGAGTCTGGATTTTAGGCAGATAAAGAAACTTCTGACAGCCAGGCTCGGTGGCTCAGCCTGTAATCCTGCACTTTGGGAGGCCCAGGTGAGTGAATTGCCTGAGCACACGGGTTCGAGACCCGCCTGGATAACTTGGCGAGACCTCATCTCTACTATAAATCAAAAAAATTAACCGGGCTTCGTGGCTCAGCCTGTAATCCCGTGCTTTGGAAGGCTGAGGTGAGTGGATTGCCTGAGACCGCGGGTTCGAGACCTGCCTGGGCAACTTGGTGAGACCTCATCTCTACAATAAATCAAAAATTAGCCGGGCGTGGTAGCGCGCGCCTGTAGTTCCAGCTACTTGGAAGGCTGAGGCGGAAGGATCGCTAGAGCCCAGCAGGTCGAGGTTGCAGTGGCCGGGAGCGGCCATGCACCCCAGTCTGGGCGACGGAGTGAGACTCCAACTCAAAAAAAAAAAAGAAACTTTTGAGAACAACTTCAACCTGGCTGTGGGAGAGTTGCTAAAGGGAAAGGTCAGAGAGACCTTAAGGCTTCTTCAGTTCAGCATGTAAAAGTACCATATTTTGAGGTATTGATGTCTAAGCCCCAATAATCACATGGAATGGGCAACATTGGTCCATTTTAGAAAATGTACTTTTGACACTGTTTTTTTGTGCACTCCAGTCTGGGCGACAGAGTGAGACTCCGACTAAAAAAAAAAAAAAAAAAATGAAGACTCAGAACCACATGTTTCTCGTATATTTGTTGCCTTTGACCTTTTTTTTTTTTTTTTTTTTGAGTTGGAGTCTCACTCTGTCGCCCAGACTGGAGTGCAGTGGCCGCTCCGGCCACCGCAGCCTCGCCTGCTGGGCTCCGGTGATCCTTCCGCCTCAGCCTTCCGAGTAGCTGGAATTACAGGCATGCGCTACCACGCCCGGCTGATTTTTTGATTGATTGTAGAGATGAGGTCTCGCTGCCCAGGTGGGTCTCGAACCCGCGGGCTCAGGCCATCCACTCACCTCAGCCTCCCAAAGGCGCAGGATTACAGGCTGAGCCACTGAGCCTGGCACCTTTGACCATTTTTATGTTGAGAATCCTTCCCCAAATGGAACATCTTACCTAACTCCCTTTCCTGATACATGGTGATGTGATGGGTCTGACCAGTGTCCAAAGGACTTTAGAGGATGGAGATTGCAGGCTGCAGCTCCTCAGAGAGAAACTCAACGGAATGAGAAGAACAACCAGCTCCATTTCAGTGGTTCAAAAAAGTTACTGGGCCGGGCTCGGTGACTCAGCCTGTAATCCCGCGCCTTGGGAGGCTGAGGTGAGTGTAGTGCCTGAGCCCGCAGGTTCGAGACCCGCCTAGGCAACTTGGCGAGACCTTATCTCTATAATAAATAAAAAAATCAGCTGGGTGTGGTAGCACATGCCTGTAGTTCCGGCTACTCGGAAGGCTGAGGCGGAAGGATCGCTAAAGCCCAGCAGGTCGAGGCTGCAGTGGCCGGGAGCAGCCACCGCACTCCAGTCTGGGCGACAGAGTGAGACTCCAACTCAAAAAAAAAAAAAAAAGTTACTGGGCATGGTGGCTCAAACCTGTAATCCCAGCACTTTGGGAGGCAGAGACGAGAGCCCAGGTGTTTGAGATCAACCTGGGCAACATGACATGACATCATCTCTACAATGAGTCAAAAATTTAGCCAAGTGTGGTGGTGTGCGCTTTTAGTTCCAGTTACTTGGAAGGCTGAGGCAGAAGGATGGCCTGAGTCCAGCAGGTTGAGACTGTGGTGGCCGTAAATTTGACACTGCACTCCAGCCTGGGCGACAGAGTGAGACTTTGATGCCAAAAAAAAAAAAAAAAAAATCAGATGAATATATCATGTGATATCATACTGGTAACTTGTTTTTTTTCTGTTTTTTTTTTTTTGAGTTGGAGTCTCACTCTGTTGCCCAGGTTGGAGTACAGTGGCATGATCATGGCAACCGCAGTCTCGATCTGCTGGACTCAGGTGACCTTTCCACCTCAGCCTTCCAAGTAGCTGGAACCACAGGCATGTGCCACCTCACCCAGGTAATTTTTCGATTTATTGTAGAGACGAGGTCTTGCCATGCTCTTCAGACTGGTCTTGAAGCCCTGAGCTCGGGTAATCCTCTCATCTCAGCCTCCCAAAGTGCTGGAATTACAGGCTTGAGTCACCCACCGTGCCTGGTTTATTTTCGTTTTTTGATTGTTGCATAATAAAATGCCACAAGTATAGTGGTTTAAAACAACCCAAATGTGCCGGGCTCGGTGGCTCAGCCTGTAATCCCGCGCCTTTGGGAGGCTGAGGTGAGTGGATGGCCTGAGCCTGCGGGTTCGAGACCCGCCTGGGCAGCGAGAACTCATCTCTACAATAAATCAAAAAATCAGCCGGGCGTGGTAGCGCATGCCTGTAATTCCAGCTACTCGGAAGGCTGAGGCGGAAGGATCGCCGGAGCCCAGCAGGTCGAGGCTGCGGTGGCCGGGAGCGGCCACTGCACTCCAGTCTGGGTGACAGAGTGAGACTCCAACTCAAAAAAAAAAAAAAAAAAAAAAAACAACCCAAATGTGTTATCTCACTCTCTGTGGGTCAGGAGTCTGGCATGTTTTAGGTCCTTTGCTCATGATCACAATAGGTTGAAATCAAGGTGTCAGCTGCGTTTGTCCTCATCTGGAGGCTTAGCTGTGGCAGGTCCATTTCCAAGCTCCCTCCGGTTGTTGGTAGTGCTTATTTCCTTGCAGTTGCATAACTGAGTTTCCCACTTTCTTGCTAGCTGTTAGCTGGGAACTGCTCGCAACAGCTAGAGGTTGCTCTCAGGTCTTTGTCATTTCAACCCTTCCACAGAGCCTTCAAACATGGCAGCTTACTTCTTCAAGGCTGGCAGCAGAATCTCTTTTCTGCTTCAAATCTGACTTTAAGACAGGTCAAGGGCTCACCTAATTAGGTCAGGCCCATCCAGGATAATCTGCCTTTTGAGTAGCTCAAAGTCGGCTGATTTGAGACCTTAAATACATCCTAAGAATCCCTTCACCTTTGTCAACCTAACCTAACCATGCGAGTGCAGTCCACCATTATTCACAGTCTCACCCACACTCAAGGGGGCAGTGGTATTCGGGGCTTGCACACCAGGGGGTGGGAATCCTAGGAGCCATCTTATGATGCTGCCTGTCACACTTTGGTATTGGGGAACTTCTGGCCAGTAAGTCTCATAGCAATCGTGTTAAAGTTTTTGAATTAGGAAGAGAATGTGGTGCCCATTAAAATAAGCTGGCAGGGTGAACTGTGGGGAAAACGGCTTTCAGCATCCTTAGCTTTCATGCATAGCACAGCCATGCGTGAGAACTGTGCTTCTGCCTCCCACCAAATAAACCAAGATTTTATTATGTTTTGTTTGTTTGTTTTGTTGTTTTTGAGTTGGAGTCTCACTCTGTTGCCCAGGCTGGAGTGCCATAGCACACTCATGGCCATCCCAGCGTCGACCTGCTAGGTTCCAGCAATCCATCTGCCTCAACTTTCAAAGTAGCTAGGACTACGGATGCGCGCTTCCACGCCCGGCTAATTTTTTATTAATTGTACAGATGAGGGCTCGCCAAGTTGCCTGGGCTGGTCTCGAACGCGCGGGCTCAGGCAATCCACTTGCCTCAGCCTCCCAAAGTGCTGGGATTACAGGCTAAGTCACCGAACCCGACCTATTATTATTTTTTTTGAGTCAGAGTCTCATTCTGTCACTCAGGCTAGAGTGCCGTGGCACACTCACAGCCACTGCAGCCTCGACCTGCTGGGCTTAGGCAATTCTTCCACCTTAGCTTCTCAAGTAGCTGGAACCACAGGCACAAGCCACCATGCCCAGCTAATTTTTTTTATTTATTGTAGAGATGAGTTCTCGCCAAGTTGCCCAGGCAGGTCTCGAACCTGTGGGTTCAGGCAGTCCACTCACCTCGGCCTCCCAAAGCACTAGGATTACAGGCTGAGCCACCAAGCCTGGCCAAGTAAATGCTTTTTACTTTTTTTCTGTAATCCCAATACAGGCATGAGCCACTGTGCCTGTCCGGCAAGGACAAAAAATTTAAGTGAAATAAATAAAGTGGTATAAATTAGTAAGAAAAGACAAATCACACTAAGAACAATTAAACTCTGCCAAATCAATACAAATGAAAGACCAAACAACTTCCAAAGGCTATGATAATGAAAGTAAATAAGGCCTGGCTCGGTGGCTCAGTCTGTAATCCCGCACCTTTGGGAGGCTGAGGTGAGTGAATTGCCTGAGCCCGCGGGTTTGAGACCCGCCTGGGCAACTTGGCGAGACCTCATCTCTACAATAAATCAAAAAATTAGCTGGGCGTGGTAGCACGTGCCTGTAGTTTCAGCTACTTGGAAGGCTGAGGCAGAAAGATCGCCGGAGCCCAACAGCAGGTCGAGGCTACGGTGGCCGGGAGCGGCCATTGCACTCCAGTCTGGGCGACAGAGTGAGACTCCAACTCAAAAAAATAAAAAAAGAAAGTAAATAAAATGTAAAAAACTAGGAAATAAGGAATTGTAGTAAATGTGTTAAGTCTGCAGCAACAACAAATCCAAGAGCTTAGCAATGTTATGCTGAATCAACCAGAGTTATTCAGGCAAAAGTCACTATAAAATGCAATGAACTTGCATGAACGTCTTACTCAACCAGGGCTCCTCATCTGAGCCACAGAACAGAATATTGTTTGAGTGACTTTTCTCAATTCCCCCAAGGACTGTAGGCAACCAGTGCCACTGGAATGCAAAGGAGGGAAGTTAACTTATTGCACACAGTGGATTCTGAGAGCATTAGGACTTACTTCTCTCACCAAACTGGCCGATTTATGTCAAAAAGGATGCAACCGAGAAAGAATCTACATGGCATAGAGTTCTCTGATACCTTTGCAAGACAAGTTTTGGAAGAGAGGGGTGAAACAGAAGTCAGATTCCTGGGACATCCTCCCCCTCCAGAGTTGCTCAGTCACGTGTCACTATGGATAATTTACACAAAATAATAAAGCTATCAACAGATGTCTTGATTTCATCCAGAGGAATTCAGAGAAGTGCAGAGAATATTCATGTATTTTATTTTATTTTATTTATTTATTTCTTTTGAGTTGAACTCTCACTCTGTCGCCCAGAATGGAGTGCAGTGGCCGCTCCCAGGCACCGCAGCCTCGACCTGCTGGGCTCCAGAGATCCTTCTGCCTCAGCCTTCCAAGTAGCTGGAACTACAGGGGCGTGCTACCACGCCCTGCTAAATTTTTGATTTATTTTAGAGATGCAGTCTCGCCAACTTGGCCAGGTGGGTCTCGAACCCGCAGGCTCAGGCAATTCACTCACCTCAGCCTCCCAAGGTGCGGGATTACAGGCTGAGCCACCGAGCCTGGCTCATTTATTTGACTTTATTCCCTGCAAGTCTTCTGGCCAAAGGCACAGGAAGGACTTGTAAATTGATACCATTTAAAAAACAATAAGTCTCTTCCAAATTCCCATCACAATGAGCCAAAGCTATCTTGTGAGTGAGGACTAATTAGTACTAGAACAGTTCCCAGGGGTTCCTTTTTTTCTTCCCCTTCAGTGTTATATAAGTGAAAAAGCTAGTGATTGATAGTTTCACACATTATATTCATCCTGGCCAAGGGACGCCTACAAAAGTTGACTTAAACTTCCTCAACTCTGGAATAATTCAACAGGACTCCATACCCACCAGAGGGTGACTGTAAAAAAAATTAAGCTAAACTCCTAATGGACATAGTTGATCACTCTTCCCTTGAAAACTGTATTTCTAGCCGGGCTCGGTGGCTCAGCCTGTAATCCTGCACTTTGGGAGGCCGAGGTGAGTGAATTGCCTGAGCCCGTGGGTTCGAGACCTGCCTGGGTAACTTGGTGAGACCTCATCTCTACAATAAATCAAAAAAATCAGCTGGGTGTGGTAGCGCGCGCCTGTAGTTCCAGCTACTTGGAAGGCTGAGGCGGAAGGATTGCCGGAGCCCAGCAGGTCGAGGCTGCGGTGGCTGGGAGCGGCCACTGCACTCCAATCTGGGCGACAGAGTGAGACTCCAACTCAAAAAAAAAAAAAAAAAAAAGAAAACTGTATTTCCTTATTGTTTTAGTTATCTATTGCCATGTAACAAATTATTCTAAAATTTTAATGGCTTAAAACAAAAAATATTTATTATCTTACCATTTCTGGGCATCAGGAATTCAAGAACGACTTAGTAGGGTGGTTCTTGTTCAAAGTCTCTCATGAGGTTGAGGTCACTTGAGGACTTGGCAGGATCCACTGAGATGGTTCTTCCACATGGCTTGTGGCCAGAGGCCTCAGTTCCTCATCATGTGGATGTCCCCAGAGGCTGTTTCTGTCATGACATGGCAACAACTTCCTCCAGAAAGAAGGCAGAATTTGCAGTACTTTTTATGATCTAGTCTCCAAATTCACACACTGTCATTTCCACTTTATTCTATTCATTAGAAGTGAGTCACTAAGTCTAGCCCATACTTAAGGGGAAGAGTTGACACCATCTTCTAAAGGGAGGAATATCAAAGAATTTGTGGACATGTTTTAAAATGGAAATGCTCGGTGGCTCAGCCTGTAATCCCGCACCTTTGGGAGGCTGAGAGGAGTGGATCGCCTGAGCCCGCGGGTTCGAGTCCCGCCTGGACAGGCGAGACCTCATCTCTACAATAAAATCAAAAAATTAGCCGGGCGTGGTAGCGCGCGCCTGTAATTCCGGCTACTCGGAAGGCTGAGGTGGAAGGATCGCTGGAGTCCAGCAGGTTGAGGCTGCGGTGCACTGCACTCCAGTCTGGGCGATGGAGTGAGACTCCAACTCAAAAAATAAATAAATAAAAAATAAAAAATAAAATGGAAATGCGCCGGGCTCGGTGGCTCAGCCTGTAATCCCGTGCCTTTGGGAGGCTGAGGTGAGTGGATTGCCTGAGCCCGCGGGTTCGAGACCCGCCTGGGCGGCGAGACCTCATCTCTACAATAAATAAAAAAATCAGCCGGGCGTGGTAGCGCATGCCTGTAATTCCGGCTACTCGGAAGGCTGAGGCGGAAGGATCGCCGGAGCCCAGCAGGTCGAGGCTGCGGTGGCTGGAAGCGGCCACTGCACTCCAGTCTGGGTGACAGAGTGAGACTCCAACTCAAAGAAAAAAAAATCATCCATTAGCTTCTCATCATTCAAAATAAAACTCAAAATGCTTATCAAGATCTGTGTAAGCCGGGCTCGGTGGCTCAGCCTGTAATCCCGCGCCTTTGGGAGGCTGAGGTGAGTGGATTGCCTGAGCCCGCGGGTTCGAGACCCGCCTGGGCAGCGAGACCTCATCTCCACAATAAATCAAAAAATCAGCCGGGCGTGGTTGCGCATGCCTGTAATTCTGGCTGCTTGGAAGGCTAAGGCAGAAGGATCGCGGGAGCCCAGCAGGTCGAGGCTATGGTGGCCGAGAGGGGCCATTGCACTCCAGTCTGGGCGACAGAGTCAGACTCCAACTCAAAAAAAACAAAAAAAACAAAAAAAAACCGGAAATGCTTGTCTTCTGCAGCAAGACAAATCTCCTGCTTTCTTTCTTTTTTTTTTTTTTTTGAGTTGGAGTCTGACTGTCGCCCAGGCTGGAGTGCAGTGGCAAGTTCATGGCCACACCTGTGTCAACCAGCTGGGCTCTGGGGATCCTTCCGTCTTAGCCTTCCAAGTAGCCAGAACTACAAGTGTGCGCTACTATGCCCGGCTAATTTATTTATTTATTTATTGTAGAGACGGGGTCTTGCCAAGTTGCCTGGGCTGGTCTCTAGCCCCTGGACTAAGGCAATCCACTCACCTTGGCCTCCCAAAGTGCTGGGATTACAGGTTGAGCCACTGAGTCCCACCTCCTGGTTGTCTTTCTTTTTCATTTTCTTTTTTTGAGTTGGAGTCTCACTCTGTCACCCAGACTGGAGTACAGTGGCTGCTCCTGGCCACCGCAGCCTCGACCTGCTGGGCTCTGGCGATCCTTCCGCCTCAGCCTTCCAAGTAGCTGGAACTATAGGCACTACCACGCCCGGCTATCTGGTTGTCTTTCTATGTCTCTGGCCACTCCTTTTCAGTGTCCATAATGGTTCCTTGTATTATTTCTGTTCCTTGAATATTGGGTTTCCAAGGCTTTTGTTTTTCTCACTCCATGTTTGCTCTATCTTATACTCCGAAGTACCACCTTTGGGCTGATCGTTCTCTACCCCAGGTATCAGAAAAGTTCTTCTGAAAAGGCCATATGGCTTTGTGGATCTTACCGTCTCTGTTGCAAATACCCAAATCTGCTGCTGAAGTGCAGAAGCAGCCATAGGTAATACAGGAATGAATGGGCTTGACTGTGTTCCAATAATACTCTATTTGCAAAACAGGCTCCCAGCCCGCTGGCCATGGTTTACTGACTCCTACTCTATCTTACATCACCCTTTCCAGACCTTTCTCCTGGACTCCACATGCACACCTTCCTACCCTTTGGGCATCTCTTCTTGGATGTCTCAGAGGCAGCTCAAACCCATTTCCCCCTGCATTCTACTTCCACATCTGGTTTTATAAATAACATCCCCATCTTGACAATTGCTAGAACCAGAAAGTTAGACATGATCCCCTCTCATTTCTCTCCCCCACCTCCCACATCCAATCAGTCACCAATTAGTCTGATTTCTAATGTTATCTCAAATCTATCCCCTTGGGTCCGCTTCCACTGCTACTTCCCAGTTTAAGCTATCACGATTCCTGCCTGAAATACCACATCAGTCTCCTGTGGTAGGCAGACTAGTGGCCTGCCAAAGACGTCCATGTCCTACTCTCCAGAACCTATGAATATGTTGCCTTACATGACAAATGGGACTTTGCAGATGTGACTAAGTTAAGATCATCAAGATGAGCCGGGTGTGGTGGCTCATGCCTATAATCCCAGCACTTTGGGAGGCTGAGGTGAGAGGATTGCCTGAGCCCACAGGTTTTGAGACCGGCCTGGGCAACTTGGCAAGACCTCATCTGTACAATAAATCAGAACATTAGCCGGGCGTGGTGGCACATGCGTGTGGTTCCAGTTACTTGGAAGACTGAGAAGGAAGGATCACCTGAGCCCAGCAGGTTGAGGCTGCAGTGGCCAGGAGCATGCCACTGCCTGATAGCTTGAGTGACAGAGTGAGACTCCTACTAAAAAAAAAAAAAAATCTTAAAATGAGATCATCCTGGGTTATCCAGATGGGCCCCATGTAATCACAAAGGCCCTTATAAAAGAGAGGTAGGCCGGGCTCGGTGGCTCAGCCTGTAATCCCGCGCCTTTGGGAGGCTGAGGTGAGTGGATTGCCTGAACCCGCGGGTTTGAGACCCGCCTGGGCAGCGAGACCTCATCTCTACAATAAATTTAAAAAAAAATCAGCCGGGCGTGGTAGCGCATGCCTGTAATTCCAGCTACTTGGAAGACTAAGGCGGAAGGATGGCCGGAGCCCAGCAGGTCGAGGCTGCGGTGGCTGGGAGCGGCCACTGCACTCCAGTCTGGGCGACAGAGTGAGACTCCAACTCAGAAAAAAAAAAAAAAACAAGAGAGGTAGGAGAGTCAGACATAGAGAGGAGATGCAACCACGGAAGCAGGAATGGAGTGATGCCTTTTAAGGATGGAGGAAGGGGACATGACCCAAGGAATGCAGGTGGCTTCTAGAAGCTGGAAAAGGCAAGGAAACAGATTTTTCACTTGAACATCCAAAAGGAACCAGCCCTGTCCACACCTTGACTGCAGCCCAGCAAGTCTGGCTTTGGTCTTCCAACCTCCAAAACTGTAAGATAATGTATAATACATTTAAGCCACTAAATCTGTAATAACTTGTTATGGCAGCCACAGGAAACTAACACATGTGCTAACCCCTTCTCCAGTCCTGCTCTCATTCAGCCTGTTCCTCACATCACCCCAACACAAACATGATCTGTCACATCCGCACTGAAAACACTTCAGTGACTTCCTGCCTCCTCAGGACAGATTCCAAGATGATTTCAAGACTCCATCACCTGGCCCCGACCAGTTCACGTCCTGCCGGAATGAAATTGATGTTGTTCTCTATCTGTTACAGTGAATGCTCTCAGTTTAGGACACACTTCTCTCCCCGGACCAATTCCTCTCAGTCCTCTTCAGCCCTCAGCTTAGGCATCATTTCCTCAGGGAGCTGGTCCCGACGCACTCTGAGTTCAGTGCCTCTGTTGAAGATGTCATCATGATCCCCTTTCACACACCCCCAGCTGCTTCACTGTTAGGACTCTGAAGTCAGAGACTACCACTCTATCTGTTTGACCATTCTGCACCTGGCACCCTGCATGCTGGCACACACCCCAGGGTATGGTGAAGACGTACACAGTGGGTCTCAGCGGAGCTGGTGGTGAGGGGATCTAGTACAGTCTTGCCTCCCCTTGAGAAAAGCCCACAGGGAGAGAGATCTGGAGCAGGCTAAGGGCGGTGGGAGTCTGAATTGCCCTCATTTCCCGTTCTGCTCAGCCCTTGTGGGGAAGATGCTGGGAAGGGGAGCCCAGCATCACTGCCCTACTGCTACAATTAGCTGAGCCTTTCATTCTCCCTCTACAAAGAGGAGAGAGCAAATCAAAGGGAGATAAAAGTGAATGTCCCACAAAGGACATCGAGATGAGGGGGAAGGAAGGGAGGGTGGTGGGAGTGAGAGGCAGAGGCAGAGAGAACGCCCTGCGGCCCAAACAAAGGCCTCAAACCAGCCGATCCCAAGCATCAGACGGTGGAGACACAAGGACAGGGAGCGACCAGGCGGCGTGGCCCTGGGGCAGCCCATCAGCCAAGGAGGAGAGGGGATGAGAAAGATAAAACGCCTCTGTGAATGGCCAGGCAAGAGGGTGGACAGGGACCCCAGATGGAGTTGGGACAAAGGCATGAAAAGACAAGATTGCCACCATCCGGCGAGCCACTCCACCAGGGCCAAACAAAGCGGAGCTGGAGACAAAGGCAGGGAGAGGAAGGCGGAGAGGGAGCCAACTGGCCCCGCATGGGTGACAGGGCCGTCAGCGTGGGGCTCAGTGACATTCTCCAAAGGGGTTGGCTGAGGCTCGGGTAGGAAGAGGTAATCAGGGTACTGGCCTATATTTAATGAAAGAAATCCTACCTGATGGATTTTCTTGTTCTTGGACTTTGTATCAAAGGAATTTAAGAAATGAACAAACAAAAACAAGGAGGTCTCACACCTTCCCCCATTATGCTTTTGTGTCTGGCTTCTTTCTCGCTACATTACACACCTTGTAGTGTAGCCAAGTCAGAGTCTTTGCTGTATAGTATTCCACTGTGTGAATATGCTACAACTTATTATTTATCTATTCTTCTATCTGGTGGAAGATTTTAGTTCAGGTCTACAACCTCTGAAACGTTGCGCCCAGAAGTGTTCCAGAATTTTAGAAGGATAAGGTGTACATGCTCTCCGTATGTGTGCACGACTCCCCATGCAGGGGCTCTGGCAGTCTCCTGAAATCAAGTACATTACTGTTTCTGGATGGAAACATTATATTCACCCTATAAATAGCTTTACCTCAGTCAGATCAGGTTTTGCTGCCAAATGAGATCAGGCCCACGGGTTATACTTTCAAATAAGAGATGGCCAGGCACAGTGGCTCAAGCCTGTTAACCCCAGCACTTTGGGAGGCTGAGGGGAGAGGATTGCCTGAGCCTAGGGGTTCAAGACCAGCCTGGGCAACTTGGTGAGACGTTGTCTCTACAATAAAGTAGCTGGTGTGGTAGCATGTACCTGTAGTTCCAGCTACTTGGAAGGCTGAGGCAGAAGGACCCCCTGAGCCCAGCAGGTCGAGGCTGCAGTGGCCATGAGCGTGCCACTGCACTCCAGCCTGGACAACAGAATGAGACTCCAACTCAAAAAAAAACCAAAAAACCAAATAAGAGGTGACAGAATTTCAGTTTTTCAGAGCTTTTTGGATTTCTGAATTGAGAATTAGGAATTGTGGCTGAGTACGGTGGCTCACGCCTGCAATCTCAGCACTTTGGGAGGCGGAGGCAAGAAGATTGTCTGAGCCCAGGAGTTTGAGACTACCCTGGGCAAAATGGCAAGCCCTCATCTCTACAATAAAAAAAAAAAAAAATTAGTCAGGCTTGGTGGCTCAGCCTGTAATCCCGCGCCTTTGGGAGACTGAGGTGAGTGGATTGCCTGAGCCCGAGGGTTCGAGACTCGCCAGGGCAACTTGGTGAGACCTCATCTCTACAATAAATCAAAAATGAGCTGGGCGTGGTAGCGCGCACCTGTAGTTCCAGCTACTTAGAAGGCTGAGGCAGAAGGATCCTGTAGTTCCAGCTATTTGGAAGGCTGAGGCGGAAGGATCGCCGGAGCCCAGCAGGTTGAGGCTGCGGTGGCTGGGAATAGCCACTGCACTCCAGTCTGAGTGACAAAGTGAGACTCCAACTCAAAAATAAAAAAATAAAAATAAAAAATAGAAAATTAAGTGGGTGTGGTGGCATGCACCTGTAGTCCCGGCTACTTGGGAGGCTGAGGTGGAAGGATTGCCTGAGCCCAGGAGGTGAGTCATGATTGTGCTCCAGCCTGGCCAACAAGAGTGAGACTCCAAAAAACAAACAAAACAAAAAAGAGAATTAGGAATTGTGAACTTATACTTTACTTGTTGCCAGTATAAGTCTTTGGGAAACCCCGGCAGAAAAATGAATTGGACACCACCTTACAGCTCTCGGCTAAAATCAGGAATCAGAAATGGGCCCACAGGTGTTGAAGCAGTGAGATGTCCTCTAGAAGGGGTTTGGAGGTAGTTAATGGGATCCAGACCCTGCCTCTGTGTGGGAGACAGGGCAGACTCCCACATGCTGCCATCTGTCTTCCGGTCGCTTGGGCTATCTGAAGATTGTAAACCTTCTTTGTTTTATAACCTCAGCTCCTAATCTTATAACTTGTTGAGTATAATTTTTGTATAATTTTAAGAGCTCATTTACTTCTTTTTTTTTTTTTTTTTGAGTTGGAGTCTCACTTGGTCGCCCAGACTGGAGTGCAGTGGCCGCTCCCGGCCACCGCAGCCTCAACCTGCTGGGCTCCGGCGATCCTTCCGCCTCAGCCTTCCAAGCAGCCGGAATTGCAGGCATGCGCTACCATGCCCGGCTGATTTTTTGATTTATTGTAGAGATGATGTCTCGCTGCCCAGGCGGGTCTCGAACCCGCGGGCTCAGGCAATCCACTCACCTCAGCCTCCCAAAGGCGCGGGATTACAGGTTGAGCCACCGAGCCTGGCTACTTCTTTTTTTTTTATATCAATATTTTTTATTTTGATATGGTGGGGTACAGTTTAGGGTTAGGTATACAAATATGCTTCGTTCAGGCACCCTTGTTGATAAGGGGTGTCTCCCGGTCTTTACTTCTTTCATCCTTTAATCTTTTAGTCCTCTAGTTCTGTTTTACTTATCTTGATATCCTTATCTCTATTTTGTCCTTTATACTTTTATATTACATTCTTTCATCTTATCTTATCCCCTTGTTTTTATTGTTATTGTGCTATTTTTTAGTGACTGGTGAAAAAGACCGCTGGGGTTTAGAGGAATGAGCAGTCCCCTTCCCTCCCTTGAGGCCAGATTGCTCTGTACCTGGGAATGTTTCCTTCGCTGGGGAGATTTCTGTGTGGTGGGGGACCCTCAAAATTTAATCTCAAACCTTGACCAAGAATTGCTCCTGGACCCTTCGAAGTCTTGGAAGACGTTTTGTCTCCAAGCAGGAAGCTGTTACAAGCAGTGGGGATTTAATTCTAGGCAAACATTTCTTTGTTCTGGGAGACCAGACCCTGGGCCTCAATAATCCAGCATAGATGTGCTTCCCTGTGCCACATGCAGGTACTCATCACCCTTGAAATGCTCATGCACACTCCACGGTGAGGATTGGCAGTGTGTGCTTCATCTTTCCCTGATGGTAGATGTTTCTTTTCCATAGGGATGTAGAAGGCATTGTTCCTGGAACTCACAGAGCAGTGAGTAAGGATTTGGCCCTGTGCCTGCTACTGCCAGCTGGGCAGAGAGGAAGCTACCAGAAGGATGGCCAGGTGTAACGGTCTCCTCAGCCTGGCAGGGATGCCCTTTAACATCCAGAATGAGATGAGCTTAGATACACCTGGGGGGATTGGTGAAGTCTCCCCAAAGGGGAGACTTGAAGAACCCCAACTTTGGGAAATGTACTGCTGTGGAGAGAGGAGCTGGTTAAACCCTCTGCTTAGAGCTTGGCCAGGACCTGGACAGATCCTAAGAAGGAAGTGACACCTGGGAGAAGTGGACTGAATGCCTTGGGGCTTAGAAGATCCCCCACCAGGAAGCCTGAAGATCACCCTCTCTCTCTGAGGGAGGAGAAGGCAAGCCTGGAGGGCGGGGTGCAGGCTGGGAGTGGGGCTGCTGGAGACCCAGAGCATACCTGGTCACATGGTCACACACGTCTCCATGCTCCAGTGCCCTATGAGTGTCCCATGTCTTTCCTCTAGTCGTCTGAACAGCCCACCAGACTCCAGCTCAGCTGTGAGGAGTGAGGGCACAGCCTACGTCCAGACTCAGGACTGAATGGCAGGGGGAGCCCTGCCTTCGCAGCCCCTCCCTTCTTTTTTCTCTTTGAGTTGGAGTCTCACTCTGTCGCCCAGACTGGAGTGCAGTGGCTGCCCCGGCCACCGCAGCCTCGACCTGCTGGGCTCCGGCGATCCTTCCGCCTCAGCCTTCCAAGTAGCCGGAATTACAGGCATGTGCGACCACGCCCGGCTGATTTTTAAAAAAATTTATTGTAGAGATGAGGTCTCACTGCCCAGGCGGGTCTTGAACCCGCGGCTCAGGCAATTCACTCACCTCAGCCTCCCAAAGGCGCAGGACTACAGGCTGAGCCACTGAGCCCGGCGCCCCTCCCTTCTTGTACATCAAGAAGATAGTGGGGGCTTCTGGGGACCATGACGTGCTTGGTAGCCTCAGGAGTGGCTAACCCTGGTGAGCCCTGGGCCGGGTCGGGGTTATTTTTAGTACATTTAATCATTTAGTTGCCTGCTGCCTTTTATATAATTTTAATAATCTTTTTATTTCTTTTCATTTACTTCATCTTTTTTATTGGCTGCTATGTTTCTTTTTCTCTTCCTGTTTTCTATTTTTTCACCTTAATAAACTGGATGCTGGAAGCCTCAGGGGAGAACCACGAGACAGCCCTTGCCCCAAGCAAACAAGGCGCTCTCTGACGGCCCCCAAATCCTCTTACCAGGCACCTCATGTCCCCAGTGACCTCCTCTCACTCATAAAAACTTCCACTGGTGGAATTCAGGAGCCCCCAGGTCAAAGTTCTCCCTGGCAGTGATAATAATATATTTACCTACACTGGTAACACTTTTGAAGTAGGAAAATAATGGTAACACTTTTACTAGTCTTATAATTAGAAAGTTAGAACCAGTGCAGTGGCTCACACCTTGTAATTCCAGCATTTTGACAAGCCGAGGTGAGAGGATGACTTGAGGCCAGGAGTTCAAGACCAGCTTGGCCAACATAACAAGATCCCCGTCTCTATAAAATTAAAAACAAAAAAAAATTAGAGCCGGGCTCGGTGGCTCAGCCTGTAATCCCGCGCCTTTGGGAGGCTGAGGTGGGTGGATTGCCTGAGCCCGCGGGTTCAAGACCCGCCTGGGCAGCGAGACCTCATCTCTACAATAAATCAAAAAATCAGCCGGGCGTGGTAGTGCATGCCTGTAATTCCAGCTACTTGGAAGGCTGAGGGGGAAGGATCGCCAGAGCCCAGCAGGTTGAGGCTGCGGTGGCCGGGAGCGGCCACTGCACTCCAGTCTGGGTGACAGAGTGAGACTCCAACTCAAAAAAAAAAAAAAAAAATTAGGACAGGCATGGTGGCTCAGCCTGTAATCCCAGCACTTTGGGAGGCCGAGGCGAGAGGTTTGCCTGAGCTCCGGGGCTCAAGTCCAGACTGGGCAATTTGGTGAGATCTTGTCTCTACAATAAATCACAAAAAAAGCTAGCTGGGTGTAATGGCATGCTCCTTGGGGGGCTGAGGTGGAAGGATTGCCTAAGCTCAGCA
>JAPVLO010003805.1:0-19902 GCA_027257055.1 Cephalopachus bancanus
TCAGTCAGGTTGGGCCCGGAGTTCCAGAGCTCCAAAGCTCCAAAAGGCAGGCAGTGTGTGGCGAGAGTGGCTCTGGACCTCCCACAGGGCACCTCGGCCAGGAAAAGGACCAGAGTCTCTGAGGGGTGGGTGCCCAGAGCCTCCCTGTGTGGCCGGTGGTGCCGGGTGCCGGGTGTTGGGCTGGAGACAATGGAGCTGGGAGAGGGCCGAGGGAGCAGGGACCCAAAACTCCCCCGCACGCTGCAATATCTGGCCTTAGGAAATGAGGTAAAGTTTGTTGATAGGTGGGCCGGCAATGGAAGTCTCTGCCTGGAGAATGGCGAGGCAGTTTAAGCAGATCTGTTTTTCTCCGCTTGTCTGGGTCCTCCGGCTTGGGGTCTCACACTGAGTGCCTCAGCCAGGGTGGACCTGGAGTTCCAGAGCTCCAAAGTTCCAAAGGGAAGGTGGTGAGCGGCGAGAGTGGTGCTGGGCCCCCTACAGAGTACTTCAGCCAGAAAAGGGACCAGAGTCTCTGAGGGGCGGGCACCCAGAGCCTCCCTGTGTGACCGGCGGTGCCCATGCCAGGTGTCGGGCTGGAGACAATGCAGCCGGGGAGGGATCTGGAGGGGGCTGGGACTGCAGACTTCCACACACAAGTAGAACAGCAGCAGTGGTGGGGGGTGCGCAATATCTGACCTTGCGTGGGAAGTTCCCGGGCCTGACACCAGCACGGTTGGTGGTGGGCTGGGGGATGGGGGAAGAGAAGTAACAGCCTTTTTGGGAACTCACGTTCAGAGAATCTCACCAGTTCACCTATGCTGTTGCCATCTTGCCCTGTCTCCCTGTTCTATTTTGAAATAGGATAGTGGATGGGAAGATTTGCTGTCTCCTGTAGTTTTTGAAATCTAAGTTAAGTGGGGGATGGGGTGCTAGGAATCAGACGTTACTTTCAAATTAAAATGTTCACTTATTTTGGTATGTGTTCCCTGAGACCCACTCCCCACCACCACCACTCTATATGATGATGCAAAGCAGAAACCAACATACACTACAAAACAATCTGGAATAATAACAAAATGAAACAAAACAAACCACACAAAAAACCCAGGAAAACTAAACACACACACACACATGCCTAGTACAAAATGAATAGAGAAGAAAGACAAAAAGACCAAAAGGGGGATAATAAGAAAAAAAAGGAAAACGGAGATTCAGGTGGAACCCTCACACATATATTGACACACCTTTTAAACTATAAAAAAAGAGTATAAAAAAACCCAGAAGAACAAAATAGCAACAACCAACAACAAAATCAAAAGATGAACACTCAATCATTCACATACACACATAAACAGAGAATGACAAATAAAATAGGAAAGAAACAAAAATAAAAGAAAAAAATTGGGGAGGTGCAGATCAAAGCCTCATATACACTTTCATGTACACAGGCAAGATATTTTAAAAACAGATGAACTAACAAACAGAAAATTTTAAAATTAAAAAATAATTGAAAGTTTTAAAAGCAAAACAGAACAAAACAAAAAACAAAGCAAACAAACAAACAAAAAACCTGTCCTCTTGTAGCAGACTCTGTAATTGTTCCTCTAATGAGATCTCTCCTGCAGAGCCACCCTTTTACTCTCTCCTCGGGGAAGGAAGCAGGGAGGGAGGAGCGGCAGTGGAGGTGTGTGGTTGCAGTCCACCCCTCCCACTCTTGTATTGCCAGGGAGATCTCTAGTGGGGATGTGCCGGGTCCTGCTTCTGCCGGGTCTTGGGTATCCTGAAGGTATTAACGGTGTAGGTGAAAGAATGCACTTTGGACACCTGACTCTGTTGCAAGACAGATTCCATTTATTGTTAGTTAACAGAGAGTTTTTATACTATTCGTATAAGGGAAAGGATAAAGAAAATTCCTTCATGCACATCATCCTTTAGAAGTTATGTCATCTAGTGGTCTTAGAAGCAACAAACAGGCCAAAAACACTAACTACTTTCAGTTAATGAGTCTTAAGTTTAAAAGGAGTTTTACTTAAACTAAACATAATGCATCACTTAATCAACAAGGCTTACTTTGATTTCTGTTATACATCACTTTTCTAATTAAGAAAGCCTTAAAATCACCAAAACAAAACTTTAGATTGTACCTAGTGATAGTAGGAATATGAAGTCTATTAACTTGACCAAAAGACAGTGGCTAATATTTAAAGAATAACTATGAAAGTGACTTACTGTGAAAATACATACACTAATCTTTAATTTTAATCATGCAAAAATGAACTAAAACATAACGAAACAAAACTAACACAACTAAAATTATTATTGCTGTATGGTTGCTTATGATTTTTTAAGTTTAGGTTAATGGTGGTTTGGGGAGTGGGTTGACTGTTTTCCTTTATGCTTGGCAACCTCCTGGAAAATATCTTTGTCTTAAGATAGCCACTTGAACAATTATTATTATCTTTAAGGCACCAACTTTATCATTATGTGAACTTAAACTTATGAACCAAAACCAATCTTTAAAGTAATTATAAAACATTAAACTACAGCATTAAAACTTAATTAATGATTTAAAGTAAAAACCTTGTAAACATAACCAAAGCCTAATAATTTTTGTCAACCCTCATATATATGTATATTGATTATATAAACTTGCATGATTTTACATTTACCAATTACGCTTAATACATGGATAAAATAATTATCATGTCTAAAATAGCACTACCAGCAACTCTTTTCAAAACAGTCCCAAATTACAATCCTTGAAGTGATTCAAGAAAGTTTCCAGGTGCACATTTCTCCATGTATCAGGAGTTTTCTCTAGGGTTTCTATGATCTTTAAGGCTTCATAATCACCTTTCCTGTCCAGGTGTCTTCATTGTTTTTCTCTCATTGTGCAGTGTATATTCCTAAAGAAAACTCAAAAGAAGCTTTTAATGATGTTTCCCAGGCCCCCAAGGTTGCTTTCTGTATCCAGTTAATTTATTATAAAAGTATCCAATTAACATATCATGAGTTCAGTGAAAACCTATTCTATATATGTTAACTCAATATCTTAACTATTGAATTAAGTAAAAAACTTAATGATTAATCTTTACCCTAAATCCATAGAAACAATGTTATAAATAACCTACATAACTCCTAGGTATGTGTCTGAACTTATAATGAATTCCTAATGAACTTACTATGAATTTGTGCTTCTAAAACACCTTATATCTAAACACTAAACTACATAATTCTAAATCAAATAAGGAGTGAATATGCTTATATCATTTTTACTCAAGCAATATCTAGTAACTTATAATCAAGTGAAAGAAAGCATTTTAAACATGCTTCAGAGTTTAACCACTGCATATGTTAGAAAGGGCCAAACGGCATGGTGGGAAAAGGAAAAATGCACAATGACGTTCCTAGGTTAGCTGTGAGTACTTCACATAAACATGCCATTTTCTTCTTCCACAACTGCACAGAATTCTTCAGTCATATCAACAGTAAAGGTGGAAGACAGAAGGATCTCAGCTTCCTGGGCTCGCCGTGTGCCCTTGGTCTTTGGCCCACCAGGACCCTGTCAATCAGGTGGGCCTCCAAGGCTGACTCCCAACAGGGATGTACAAGATAGTCTCTTCCCCGGTATGTACTCTCACGAGGTTGCCACAGCCAGGCCTAGCCTGGAATGGGGTTTTCCTATTGTGACTGATGTCCAGGCTTCATCTGGGTTTGACCCTCTCAGTCATGGCCCAGCTGTGTGGTTCTGACATTCAGAGAATTGCTGGGAGGAGGGGTTTGTGTCAGCCCCAGACTCACCACTAATCTCTTTGGAGTTCTTCCTCGTCCTTTTCTGGCCACACCCTTTGTCCCACTGCTGGATCAGAGTAGGGGGTGGTGTGCCTGGAACTCAGCACTCATCGGGTCCCTCTGAAGTTTGTGCTCTCAGGATATTTCCTCTGAACCATGATCAAGCCCTGCGTAGTTGATCTGCCATTCACAGAGATTGAATCTCTGGACTCAGTTGCAGTCCCTTCCAGCTTCCTACCAGGTGATGAAGCAGTGAGGCAAGCAATCTCTCTCTTACTTCAATGATGAGGGAGTGCCTGGGGCAATAGTTTGTCTGTGTTGCTTAGGCAACAAGTTGGAGGCTGGGGGGGGGGGATCTGGCGTGGTAATGCAAATCTCTGCCTGGAAAATGACTGCAGTGGCAGCTCCTTACCAGCATGTATTACTCTCCAGATTCCCTGATGCTCTCTCTCTAATAATCAGATTCTGTGCTCCAGTGGGTGCGGTATGACAAGTGATGTTGTGCACCTGGTGTCAGGTGCTGGGAATCAGCTGGACTCAGCAGGCTTTTCTCAGGTGCATTCCAGAAGCAGCAGACATTTCTGTGCACAATCTTGTGAACTGTGCTCTAATTTCAAGGTGGTGGGGACTTGCAGTCACCTTGGGGGGGCACATGCATGCAGCCGAGTATCCCCTCAGATGGACTTTCATGCTCCCACCAGTGCCTGCCTACTCACGCAGAGTCTTTATTGTCACTTGCCTCCATGGAGATTCTTACAACCCAACCTGTTGACTGCCATCTTAAGCTCTGCTGCACATTTATTTTATACTCTGAGGCTTTACAAAATTTCTTTGTCAGTGCAAGGAAGTTTTTCACAGATTCTCTTGGGTTTTTGAGTTATAGAATCATGTCATTTGCAAAGAGGTATAACTTAAATTTCTCCTTTTCTATTTGGATACCCCTGATTTTCTTCTCTCGTCTGATTGCAATAGCTGAGACTTACAATACAATGTTGAACAGGACGGATGATAGTGGGCATCCTTGTCTTGTTCCAGTTTTCAGGAAAAATGGTTCCAGCTTCTATCTGTTTAGCAGTATGTTGGGCTGTGGGGTCTCGTAGATAGCTCTTACTAGTTTGAAGTATGCTCCATCTATGCCTAGATGTTTGAGGGTTTTATCAAGAAGCGGTGCTGGATTTTATTTAAAGAGTTTTCCACATCTAATGATATAATCATGTGGTTTTTTGTCTTTACATCTGTTGATATACTAAATTAAGTTTAAGGTCTTGTAGATGTTGAACCAGCCCTGCATCCTGGGTATAAAGCCTACTTGGTCATGGTGGATGATTTTTAAGATGTGTTGTTGAATTCGGTTTACTAGAATCATGTTGAGAATTTTAGCATCTACCTTCATCAAAGATATTGACCTGTAGTTCTCTTTCTTTGTTGGATCCTTACCCGGTTTGTGTATCATTGTGATATTAGTGTCATAAAATGATTTGAGGAGAGCTCCATCTTTTTTGATTGCCTGTAATACTTTCGATATGATTCGATCAGTTTCTTCTTGTATATTTTGTAGAATTCTGCTGGAATGCCAGGCTTTTTTTGTAGGTAGTTTTATGACATAGTCAATTTCCTGGGTTGTTATTGATCTACTTAGGGTCTCAATTTCTTCTTGTTTCAACCAGGGGAGGTTGTGTGATGTAAGAAGGTCCTCCATTTCGTTTAGGTTTTTAAGTTTGTTTCCATACAGGTATACATAGTAATCTCTGATAATTTTTTGTATTTCTTCTGGGTCAGTTGTGACTTTATCTTTAGCATTACTGCTTGTGTTTGTTTTGACTTTTTCTTGATTAGTCTAGCTAGAGGTTCATCAATCTTGTTCATTCCTTCAAAAATAAAGCTTTGAGTTTGTTTTTTTTTGTGTATTATATTTTTGTCTTCTATGTCCCGAATTTGGCTTTTACTTTGGTAATCTGGATTCTTCTGCTGAAGTTAGGGTTTTGGTGATCTTGCTTATCCAGCTTCCTTGGGTAATTTGTTAGGCTGTTAACTTGTGAGCTTCCCATTTTCTTCATATGTGTTTGTAGAGATATAAATTCCCCTCTTAGAACTGATTTAATGGCATCCCAGAAGTTTTGGTAAGATGTTTCTTCATTTTCATTTGTTTCCAGGTATCTTTTAGTCTCTGGTTTGATTTCTGTGTTGACCCAGGAGTTGTTTAACATCCTGCTGTTTAGAGTCCATGTCATTATGGATTTTGGAGGAACTTTGTTGGAGTTGATATTTATTTTTATTTCACTGTGATCTGAGCAGATGCATAGCAGAATTTCAATCTTATAGAATTTGTTTACGCCTGATTTATGGTCTATCTTAGAGTACATTCCATGTGGTGATGAGTAGAATGTGTATTCTGTGGTTCTTAGGTGGAGTGTTCTGTAGGTATAAATTAAGTCTATTTGGCCAAGTGTCACATTGAGGTTCCAGATTTCCTTGTTGACTTTTTGTCTTGATGATCTGTCTAGGTGTTAATAGGGTGTTTAATTCCCATGCTATGATAGTGTTAGAGTCAATATCTTTTTTAGTTTACCTAAAAGCTGCTTTATGAAAGTTAGTGCTCCTTTGTTGGATGCATATATGTTTAGGATGGATATTTCTTGTTGATAGATTGAACCTTTTATCATTATGTAGTGACTTTCTGTATATTTTTAAATTTTTGATAGCTTAAAGGGTATTTTGTCTGATATTAATATTACAGCTCCTGCTTTCTTTTGTGTTCAGTTTGCCTGAAATTTTGCTTCCCATCCTCTTACTTTGAGTCTGTGAGTGTCCTCTCTGATGAGATGAGTCTCTTGAAGACAATATATTGTTGCCTCATGATATTGTGTCCAATTTACCATTCTATGTCTTTTCAGTGGTGCATTTAGTCCTTCCACATTCAGGCTAATTATTGAGATGTGAGAATTAATCCCTGTCATGAGGTTCTTATTGAGTTTGTTGTTGTCATTGCTGCTGTTAGTTTGTTTATTTGTTTGTTGCCTTTCTTTTGATTATTGGGCTGACTTATGTGTATTTTCAATCATTTTCCTGCATTTTTGTGAAGGATGTTGTTCTATTTTTCTTTTCTTCTGTGTTTAATACATTCTTAAGTTTTTCTTGTACAGCTGGTCTGTAGGCAGTGTAAGCTCTTAAGGATTGAATGTCTGGGAAGGGTTTTAATTCTTCATCACTGATAAAACTTAGCTGGGTAAGTAATTCTTTGTTGAAATTTTGTCTTTGAGAACTTTGAAGATTGGGCTTTAAGCTCTCCTATTCTGAAGTGTTTCTGTAGATAAGTCTTCTGCTATTCTAATTGGTCTTCCCCAATAGCTAGTGTGATCTTTCTCTCGTGCTTTCTTAGAATTTTTTATTTTATACCTACTTTGTGTAGACAAATTACTATGTGTAAAGGGAGTTGATCTTCTCATTTGTTGTCTTCCAGGGTTCTCTGAATCTCTTGTGTTTGAATGGTCACATCACTGATGAGATGAAAGAAGTTTTCCTGGATAATTTCATGGAATGTTTTTTTTTAGGGTGGTCTCTGTCTCTCTATCTGTCTCAGGGATTCCAATTAATCTTAGTTCACCTTCTTGAAATAATCACTCATCTCTATTTCAAGGTTTTGTTCTATCTTTATAAGTTTCTTTTCTATGTTCTTAACGGTTTGGATTGGTTCCATAATTTGGTCCTCAAGCTCTGAGATTTTTTCTTCTTTTTGATCAATTCTGCTTTCCATGCTTATCACTTTGTTATTTATTTCATTCACTGTATCCTTTATTGCTGTTATCTCAGTTATCAACTCCTTCATTCTTTCCTCTTGTCTCTCCTCAGTTCTATTTATTCTTTCTATCAATATCTTGATATCTGGGTTTGTAATTTGAGACCTGTCATTCTGTGGCCTCTTCATTGTTTGCATTCCAAAGTTTGTATTCTCAGTGGCTGACCTCCCAGGGGTCTATGTGAGACTCATATTCTTCCTTTGGTTTTTCTTCATTTGTGTAGGTTTTCCTGCCCCCCCCCCTTTATTTTTCCTCTTCTTTAATTCTGTTGTTCGGTGATGGGATGGTTGCTTTTATTTCTGTTTGCTCAATCTCCTACTCTTCCTTATGTAGATCCTCTGGTTTTGTTTAATTCTGAAGCTGAAATGGGGGTGGGGACCTGTGCTTTTTGCAGTTTTGAAATTTAGTTAAGGGAAAGTGTGATTTAGAAGCTATCTGCAGATCCCAGTATCCACTAACCTGTCTTAGGGCCCTCTGGAACCCACTTCCCATTGCCTTATAATCTGTACATGCAGTGGAGAGTGTCTGTTTGGCCCCTGAAAGCAAAATGAGATAAGAAAAAAAGGAGAATGAATGAGGAAAGGAAAAAAAAGATGAAAGGGAGGTGGAAAAGGGAAGAAGGGGGAAAACAGACAGGCAAACCAACTAACAAATAAATAGAGAGACAAAAACAGAAAAAACAAAACATCCAGACAATTGTACAAGCAAGCAAACAAATGAACATGCTCCTGGTGGTGTACTCTCCCTGAAAAATACCCATACATAAACAGAAACTCTTTAAAAAACTTAAAATAACAGAAACAAAGCAATACAAAAACTTAAACAAAAACAGAAAGAAAGAGAGAAGAAAAAAAGCTAAAACTAAAACAAAAAACAGACAAGAAAAAAACTCACTGTGTGACCATATCTGTGACTCCAGTTTCCTTTCAGGCCTCCAACTCTGGGAGCAGCTCTGGTTTCCAGCCCCTATCCTCAGCTCTCAGGGCAGACTAATAAGGTTGCTCTCAGTGTGGGTCAGATGCCCCATAAACTACTGTGGGAGAAGGATAGATCAGATCCAGACTCACCCTACTCACTACTGCTGCTGTCAAGTCTCCCACTTAGATCTGACATGTCTGTGTCTGTTTCAGCATGGAGGAGTGTCATCTGTCTCTCCAAGTCTAATGAGAAGGTAGCCTCTGGGCCCCATGTTGGAGGTTTGGCAGAGCTAGGCAAGGCAATGAAAGTCTCTGTCCAGTCTCAGGACTGAGAAGATGGCACCTGTTGGTATCTCATCACTGGTGTTGGAGTTTTATTCCAGATTTTTTTGACCTGCCTTCTCCACAGCTCCTTCTGCCTGTGCCTGTTCTGCTACTGCTGGTGATGGCATGGGCTGGGTGCCAGGTGGTGAAGGGTGGTTGTTCCCTGCTGTATCCTCTCAAGAGAGCTCCAATAATGGCAAATGTTCCTGTACAGCTGGGTCTCCAATCTCAGGATGGTGGGTTGTAGTCTCCCACAGAGGAGAGGCTCAGGTGCATGTACCTGAGTCTCCTCTCAGAAGGATTTTCACTCACACACTGGCACACACCCACTCACGCAGTGAGTCTTTATGGACAGTCACTTTTGTGGAGACTATCACAGTCCAACCTGTCCTGTCGCCATCTTGCCTGGAAGCCAAATGCATATTCTATAGTTGTTGGGTGAAGTGTCCCGTAGATGTTCATTAGAACCAATTGTTCAAATTTATAATTTAAGTCCAGAATTTCTTTGTATGTTTTCTGCCTTGATGATCTAAAGATGTTAGTCATGTGTTGAAGATCCCCACAATTATGGTGCAGCTGCCTATCCTCTCTTTCAAGTTAAGGAGCAATTGTCTTATAATCCTGGGTGCTCCTATGTTGGGTACATATATATTTAAAATAGATAACTATTTCTTTATAATTGAGCCCATTGTCATTATGTATTTCCCTTCATTGTTCTTTCTAATTTTCTTTGATTTGAAGTCTATTTTATTTGTTGTAAGAATAGCGACACCTTTTTTTTTTTCCATTTGCATGGTAGATCTTTCTTCATCCTTTTACCTTAAACCTATAGGTGTCATTAGAAGTAAGATGTGTCTCCTGGAGACAGCAAAAGGATGGATCTTGTTTTAAATCCAGTTTGCCACTCTGTGTCTTTTAAATGGAGCATCAATGCCATTAACATTCAAGGTTACTATAGATATGTAAAAGTTTGTTTCTATCATAGTGCTGTTGAGGAGTTTCTTAGTGGTCTCAGTTTTGTGGGAAATTTATATTGTGTACTGTGTACTTGTGCTTTTATAGTGGTTAGCAACTTTCCTTTGTTTTCATGTTTATAACTCTCTAAAGCATCTCTCGTAAGGCTGGTCTAGAGATGACAAATTCCCTTAGTGCTTGCTTGTCTGGGAAATAACTACCCTTTACCAAGTTGGGGGATTTCTGTATCTCCATACTGGGTCAAGGACTATTTCCACAAGCTGTCTGATTATACTCCTCTACCTCTACCTGTCACTTCTCTGTTGAGTCCCAGTGGTGTGTTTCTCCTTATCCTGCTATGAGTGTAGATTTGTTCCCAATTTTTGATTCCTGGCCATGAGAGCTGCACACCAACTACTTCTAGTTGGCCATCTTGTCCCCTTCCCCCAACTTTAAGTCCTGAGATTTTTTCCTCTGCTTGATCTAATTTATTATTAAATATTGCACTTTGTATTTCCTTAAATGAAAAATTTTTATTTCAAAAATTTCTGCTTTAAAAAAAAAAAACTATCTCCTTGATTAACTTCAAATTAATATCCTGTATTGATTTTACAATTTTTTGTATTGGTTTACAGATATCTTTTGTATGTCCTTCAGCTTCTCTAAAATCAATACTTTAAATTATTCATCTGGTATTTCAAGCAATTTTGTTTTATTGGGCTCTGTTGCTGGATAGTTTTTGTGGTCCTTTAGTAGACAAGAGTTGTGATTTTTTATGGTATTATGTCTTCTGTGTTTTTTTCATTGATAATTGCACATCTGGAGTAGCACTTGAGTGTTCCAAGTTTTTGCAATTGCTTTTGTAAATTTATTTTTTTTAAAGCTAGTATGTTGTTTATTGAGTAAGACATTTTGACTTTGATTTTGTATACCTACAGTAGTGTGATTTCTTTTATCAGTGACTTAGGTTCAGTTATAGTTGAGGCTCTCACTTATAAGTGGACCTTGAGCAATTATTGTAATTTTGTAAGAAAAGGATTGGTAGTAGTGGGAAGCTGCCAGGGGAGGGCAGGGTGGAATTGGCAGTAGTAGGAATCTGCAGGGGGTTCAGTGGCACATCTCAAGAACAAGGGTACATGCATAATGAACATTTGTATACCTAACCCTGAATTTTACCTCCCTTTTTTAAAATAAAAAGTATAAAATTAAAAAAAAGCTAGGTATATTGTTTATTGAGTAAGATATTTTGGCTTTGATTTTGTATGTCTACAGTAGTGTGTGTGTGTGTGTTTTTTTATCAGTGACTTAGGGTTCAGTTATAGTTGAGGCTGTGATAAAATTTAGCTGGGAATTTGGATATAGATGCCAACCGAATGAGTCTTCAGGTCCTAGTAAGGGGCAGCAGTGAGGTGAGTGTGCCTATTTTTATGCCCAAATGCATCTTACACTAGCTTCTTACACTAGTGTTAGTGGGACCTTGAGGTCTAATTCTTGGTCTTCCAGGTGTCTTGCTTACATGGATAACTCATTTCCTGGCTTCCGGAGTACCTCAGCATTTTTCATATGGATCTCCTATTACCTGCAGGTCACAGGACACCAAAGGCCGAAGCAAAGCCCCTGGTGACTTCTGAAGCCAAGAGATGGAACAATGAAGACAAAACCTTGAGTTATGAAGGCAACCTAAGAGACCTATCTTCTTTTTACAGAGAAGAAAATCTGAAACTTGGTTTTCTGCTTTCCAGTCAAGAGACTTCTTTTACATATACACCGTTATTACCATAAACTGGGGAAAATAAAAATATTTACTTGGATCATCAACTGAAATTTAGAGATTGCTTTAATCTCTTAGAGATTAAATAAATGCTGATCCAAAATCTACCCAATTTTATTTTAAAGAGGAGGCAGAATAGTGATGTAGATTCAGGAAGAAAAATAACAGTAATAAAATTGTTTTGCTTGCAGGGCATAGCACCTAAAAAAAAAAAAAAACAGGTAAAGAAGGCAGATAATTCAAAGTCTATTTTGGCACCTGACTAGCTATATAATCTTTGGTAAAGTAAAGAAGCTCTTTGAACATTTTCTTTATTAGTAAAATGCAAATCATAACCCCTATTCCTTCATGTTGTTATGAAAATAATATGGCAACAAGAAGGAAAAAATAACTTTGTAAACTGCAGAATTCTATATCAAGGTAAAAATTCACCATTATCTTCATGACTACTAATCAGTATAATTATGCTTTTTTCTTCTGATTATTGTATGTTGAGAAGCTCTATTGCAGACATTTATTTAGTGGAATCAGATTTTTGGGGTTTGAATTCTAAACTTCACCATTCACTTGTGAGGGCTTGGACTTTTCTAATGCTCAATTTTATTATCTTAATATTCTGTGTAATGTTCTCACTCATAAGCAGACCTTGAACACGTATTGTAATACTATAAGAAATTGATTGGCTGTAGTGGGAAACTGCCAGGAGAAGGTGGGGTGGCACTGGCAGTGGTGCGAAACTGCCAGAGGGGGCACACGTCATCAACAAGGATACCTGCATAGTGAGCATTTGTAAACATAACCCTGAATTGTGTCCCACATATTTAAAATAAATAAATTAAAAGATATATTCTGTGCAATAGTAGTACCAGCATCATAAAGAATTGTTGTGAAGATTTTATGAGATAATCCATGTAAGGTACCCATTGCTGTATTTATATATAGAAAAAGTTTAATAAAAGTTAACTACCCTCATGTCATTTTTCTTAGAATTACCAACTCTCCTGGGTCTAAAGTTGAAGAGTTATTTATTGATCCTTTAACAGAGGAAGGCCAGAAAAGTTCTGCCTTTATTGCTGGGACACACCCCTTACGACTTTCAATTTTTATTCCTGTTGGACACTGAGAGGTCGTCTCTGCTAAGCCACCTATTGTGACTACATCATTAAGAGGTTACCTATATAATGCAACTCTCTCTTGCCAACCTCTCATGGAACCAATGCCAACTTTTTTCATTATTTGAGGTTTCTGCCACCATATTTTGAGAAAAAGATCCTGGTTTAGGTACAATAGAAAGTCACTTTACTTTTAAATGTGTGAAACCAGCTTCCTGATTGGCACCTAAGCTTTGCTAAGGCTGTCCTTATTTAAGCTACTGACCTGCTGGTAACAGTGACTTTTGTGGGACTTGGGTATTTTTTATTGAAATTCTTATTTGTTAATGTCTTTAATGAGAAGTAGTGCTATTTAAAAGGAATGTGCTCCCTTGCATGTCTTAGACACACTGAAGTCAAATCCTGATGGGGTGAATAATTTCACAAATTATCGTTTTTTTCTTGTTGAATAGAACATACTGAAAAATAATCCCAATAACCATTAGTAAAAACGTAATTATTTTTACCAAAGAAAAAACTTTTATTTAAGGACTCTTTATTCGGAGAATATTTCTCACTTTATTTTTGACCATATCTTCCCTCTGAAATATTTAAACCCCACAGTTTGAGCAAACAGCCTTAAGTTTACAGTGTGTGTACTTTAGTGGAATCAGTGTTGGTAAAGGGGTGAGTGTCCACAAGTATGCTTGTACTGAAGGTGATCAATGCAGCCTGATTACATCTCAGTGAATAAAATACAAGGTATCTACATCAAATTAAAGGAAGCTAAATATGACTAATATTAAGTCACATCAATGTGTGTATGTGTTTGTGCTTGTGCGACAAATCAGTAATATGATACATGAACCTGAACTGCCTCTTTAATATGTCTGTACATAATTTTGTTGACTTGTAGTACCTGCATGTCGACACATATCTGTATGAATTTTTATGGGCACTCAAGAGTCTCTTTAGTTGTTTCTAACTGGTCAATAAAATAGCAATTTGTTAAGATTTTAAAAAATCAGCAGATTCTTTATCTCTGCCTAGCATTGAGGCTATTAAAAGTCATAATTTAATAGGGACACACCCAATTCTTCCAAGCTCAGTGTTACATGTTGAGTTAGCTCACCTGAGTTTCTAGAATTGTGGAAGTAAGTTGCAGAGTAATTGGTGCAGTCCTAGATTTAAATTCCTGTTTCAAAACCTTTTACATTATAAATGACCAAAATTTTCCATCATATTAAATGAGAATCAGAATTATCAATATGTAGTATAGATTTACTCTGGTTGAAATAGAGCAGTGGAAAATTAAGTGAAACACAGTCCAAATATGTTTTATTCCCACCTATGTCTGGTAAGGTAACCCTAAACAAGTCATTCCTCTTCATTGCCTCCTTATCTGTAAGATAAGGTAGTATTCTATTGCTGCTGTAACAAATTACCATTTATTAAATTGCTCAAAATAGTTTTGGGGGTCACAAACCTGCATAGATCTTACTGGATTAATCTCAAGATTAAGCCAGTAATGCTGTGTATGTGTATTTAAGACTGGGAAATAATCCATTTCTTTGCTCATTTGGATTGTTGACAGAATCTAATTTCTGTGGTTGTAGAACTGAGGATTCTGTTCCTTGCTGGCTGTCAGCTGAGGGTTCTGCCAAATTTCTAGAGGTCACCTATATTTCTTGGCTTATGCTGTCTTCCTGTATTTTTAAAACTAGCATAAGCAGGTCGAGTATCTATGTTTCCAATCTCTTCTTCAGTCTCACCTCTCTGACTTTAGCTGGAAAAGTTTCTCCTGGCTCTTGTAATTAGATTGAAATCACCTGGATAATTCAGGACAATCTTTCTGTCTCAAAATGTAAAACCTTAATCAAATATGCAAAGTTTCTTTTGCAACACATGTTACTATGTTTATAGGTTTCAAGAATTTAGGTGTGAATATCTTTAGGGTTAGAAGAATGACATTAATCTGCCTACCACAGATGAGAAAGCTAAATTATTTAGGTCTGTATTTTTCAAGATAAAATTTGCATAATACTAGTTTGGTGAACTGTGAATATTTCATATATTTTAAAATGGAGACAGGAAATGAGGACGTAAATGGATTTATTTACTGCAACATTCTTCTCAGAGACTTTAGTGTACTTCTATGCATTGTGAATCTCTAAAAGAGAAATCTAGTATGTGCATAAAATATTTGACAATGGAAACATTGTTTTGTGTTGAAGAGAGAGAAAGAAAGAGAAGAGAGAATTAACCAAAAAATTAAACTAAGTTTAAAGGTTGGAAAGTAGAAGATATCTGCATCAAATTAAAGGAAACTAAGTATGACCAAACACTTAGTCAGTGGTAAGCAAAGGATGATTTACAAAGAACAAAGTGAGGTGCAAGCAGGTGATGTGTGGCGGTTGAAAAGATGACTTGAAGAACTCTTAGATGCCCATTTATTTCATATGGACTTAGTAGTTTGTCATAGAGGGGTGGGGAGGGTTTGTGTGGATAGCCGCAATGAATGTTTAAAAGTAAGAGTAGCACCTATTGCCAAGAACCTTCTCCAACAGTACTACTAAATGAATTTGTTTCCTTCAGATAATACCTACATAACTAAATCTGAGACAACTATTTTATTTTAGCCCTGTAATTCTGCTGTTGTTTATAATACTAAATTCATCCCAATAGGCTTATTAGATTTGCCAGAACAACAGTTTCTCTTATCCTGTATGGTCCTGGCTTCTTCCTCTTCCTTAGCCTTGCAACTAAGCCCTCACAAGACTATGTCTTTAAGTTAGTGGTTCTCAAAATTATGGTTCTTGACCAGCAGCATTAGCATATGCTCCAAGAATTTGTTAAAAGTACAAAATCTGGCATGCCACCCCAGACCTACTGAATTAGTACCTCTGGGCATCTGGCCCAGCAATCTGTGTTTTAACAAGTCCTCTTGATTACTCTAATACACACTAAAGTTCTGCTTTAGGGTATGGCATCATAAGTATGATGTTTACAGTAAATCTCTGGTATATGTCCTTGAGTCAAATGTTTCTTTTTAATTCATAATTTCCTGTATGTGTTAGGAAGGAGGAATAATTCTTCTGAATTTTTTTGGGGGGGCAAAAGTATCTTCTTCAATCTGTAAACATAGAGAATTACATTAAAAGACTGGCAGTATTATTCATTGAGTTTGTTACTAAATTCAAGTTACTATTTGGAGGTTGGATGCTTAAAACTGTATTAATCAGTGAGATTGGCATATACTTTCTTTGTGTGCACTCTTCTCATTTGATTTTGGTATTAGGACTATACTGTTCTCCCAAGTATACTGTAAAAACTTTTATATAACATGAGAATTATCTGGTAAAAATTCAGCAGAAGAACTGCATGGTCCTGGTCTTTTGCTTTTTTTAGAGGTAGATTTTTGGCCACATTTTTTGGTTTCTTTCATGATTATTGGTCTTTTCAGATTTCCACTTATTGAATACCTTTAGATCATTGATAGTTTCTTTTCAAAATCATCTATTTTATCCTTGTATTCAAATTTATTAATATAATGAAGGGCATAATATTCTTTTAAAAATTCTAAATCTTTAAGATATATATACTCAACTCTGAGCCATTTGTTGTCTGTGATGCTTTTTATTGGGTTTTATATTTTTATCAGGTTTGTCATTTTTATTGTTTTTTTAAGAACCAGGTTTTTATATTGCTGAACAATTCTACTGTTTATGTTTCTTTTAAAAATTATTTGTTTATTTGTTTATTATTTTAAAGATGTGAGTTACAATTCAGGGTTAGGTACACAAATGATCATTGTGCATGTAAAGTTTGGGCCTCACTTTGGTCCCCACTTCACCTGGTTTAAGATCAGGTATCATTGACAAAATGTGCCCCCCCTTCTCTTGTTTTTTTCCCACTACTGCCAATCCCTTTCTTGTCATATTATAATAATTGTTCCAGGTACACTTATGAGAGAGAACATGTGGTACTCAGTTTTTTGTTTCTGTGATAGGTCACTGGGCATTATAGACTTGAAGTCTAACCAAGTTGATGTTAAGTTCATAACTTTATCCTTCTTTATGGCTGTGTAATAATTCATCATGTTGATTTCTATATCAATAGCTTACTTTATCTTCATTACTTTTTTTCCAACTTTCTTTGTGCTTAGAGCTTAATACATTGTTCTTTAATAAACCTCTTAAATTGACTGCTAAATTAATTTTTCTTCAATAAATGCCTTGATATTCATTTTTTATTGTTCTTTAATTGTATCTCATTGTATTTCATTTTTTATTTCTAAAGAGTAGCTAATTTTTAAAAATGTTCTATTCTCCCAAAGTTATATAAATGTGTGTATAATTTAAAAATTAATATATATATATATTTGCCATCACTTTGTTTTTAATTTCTAATTTCATTGTATTGTGGGCAATGAATATGGTCTTTGTGAGGTCTGCGTTAGAAACTTGTTGATATTTTCTTTGTAGCTTAATGCATAATAGCTTAATCCTCTTCCTTCTCTTCTCCCTCCTCCTCATCCTATGTATTTTTTCATCCTATTACTATCATCATTATTATTATCATTAATACTTTACCTGGAGATGGTCTCTCTCATGCACAAAGGGACCACATCTTCTGAGCACATGCAGATCCTGTCATCTGTACATTTACTTTAGCTATTTCAAGGAATTTGTGCACAGACATTTGTATTCAAATACCACATAGAAGTAAACTATGAGATATAAATAATAATATACACTATTAAATATATCCTAAAGAAATTATTAAAAGGAGAATGTCCAAAAAGACTTTCCAATTTTTCTGTTTGATGATAGAAATCTATCTTGCTAAATTTTTAATAAGGCAATACTTCAATCCTTTCCTCAATTTTACCCAGTTAGACTTCTTTTTGGACTTAAAAGATGAATAAGGCTTTATTGATACTTTTTGTTCTTCAATACTAGACTTTATTTTGTATCTTTATTATTATAAAAATTATACATACGTATTATTAAAATGATACACAAGGCACAAAGAATAAAAGGAAAGGGAAATCTATCCCAAATTCTACCACTTAAAGGTAACCACTGTTATTCAAGATAATATTCTTCATTTCTCTCTCCTTCAGCAAGAAATAGAAGTAGTCAATTTTACAACAGAATCATTCTTTCCTTGATATTTTCTAACCTTCTTTTTTTTTTAACCTAACATGGTCTGGACATTTTTCCAGGTCAACAAATATAGATGTACATCATCTATTTTATTAAATGTGTGGTATTTCATTATATGAATTAAAATACAATTTACTTAGCTGACCATTAATGATGGATGATTACATTGTTAAATTTAGTTTATTGCACATGGCTAAAACTGTTTTGTACTAAAACACTATTTCATACATCTTCCTGTACTTGTGCCATTATCTACTTAGGGTAAATTTCTAGTAGTGAGATTTTTAGAACAGTAGTATACTCATTTGGCATTTTGAAACATATTGCCCCAAATGGCCTGCAGTAGCACACTGATTCACAACCCTACCAGAACTGTGTGACAGTTTCTAGTCTCTAACATTTGCAAACTCTGGGTTTTGTAAATATTTTCAACCTTTATAAATTTGATATATGAAAGTGAAATTTCACAATTTAAATTGTATTCCTTTAATCCACCAAGTTTGTGGTAATTTGTTATAGCAGCAACAAAAAACTAATATATCCACCAATTTTCTCTCAGGCCTTAAACTCAGGAAAACATTAATGTGTTAAAGCTTTTCTATAATTTTATTATTTCAAGAATGTTAATAATAAAATTACATGTATTTAATTTGGGGGGATTGGTTTTTTAATTCATTGCAATTCTCTGGAGATCAATCTAAACAGCTGTGTGTACTAGTTTATTTCTTTTTGCTGCTGTACAGTATTCCATAGTATAGGTATTCCACAGTTTCTTTAAACTCAGAAAAGGGATATTCTCCAGTGATACCATTTGGACCTGAAGAGTCATCTTTTAGGAGCTTAAAAATTATACTTTCAGTTTCTTTAAAGGCTACAGGCCTATTCAGGCTATCTATTACATCATTGTTGAGGCTTTATTGTTTGTGTTTTTAAAAGGAATTGGTTCATTTCTTCTAAGATTTTTTTTTTTCAGTTGGAGTCTCACTCTGTCACCCAAACTGGAGTGCAGTGGCCACTCCCGGCCACTGCAGCCTTGACCTGCTGGACTCCGTGATCTTAGGGCATAAAATTGTTCATAATGGTCCTTCTTCTAAATAAAAGTCTTTAGAATCTGTCTATATCCAGTTTTTTTTAATATTGGTGATATGTGAAATAAAGAAAGATATGAACTCTAACAGCATAATAACAGGGATTTAATACCCCCCTCACAAACCCCAACAGATCATCAAGACAAAAAACAGCAACAAGATCTGAAACCTCAATGTGCCGCTTGACCAAATGGACTTAATTGATACCTACAGAACACTCCTTCCAAAGACCACAGAATATACATTCTATTTATCACCCCTGGAATGTACTCTAAGATCGACCACATAATTGACCATAAATCAAGTATAAGCAAATTTAAAAGGACCGAAATTTTACCATGTACCTTCTCAGGCCACAGTGGAATAAAAATAAACATTAACACCAACAAGGTCCCCCCCAAACCCACAAAGACATGGAAACTAAACAGCATGATGCTAAACATCCTCGGGCAACAATGAAATCAAAACAGAGATTAAAAGGTACCTGGAAACAAATGAAAATGAAGAAACATCTTACCAAAATCTCTGGGATGCCATGAAAGCTGTAGTAAGAGGGGAATTTATATTCCTACAAAAGCACATGAAGAAAATGGAAGGATCACAAATTAGAGCCTAACAAACCACCTAAGAAAGCTGGAAAAGTAAGATCACCAAAACCCTAATTTTAGCGAAGAATCCAGATCACCAAAATAAAAGCCCAAATCCAGGACATAGAAGACAAAAAGATAATACAAAAAAATCAGTGAAACAAAAAGCTGGTTCTTCGAAAGGATAAACAAAATCGATGGTCCCTAGCTAGACTGACCAAAAAAACAGAGAAAAAGCCCAAATAAACACAATCAGAAACACAAAAAACGAAGTCACATTGACCATGAAGAAATACAAAAGATCATTGAGACTACTATGTACACTTATATGGAAATAAACTTGAAAACCTTTAAAGGGAAAAGGAGGACTTTCTGACATCACATAACCCGCCTAGATGAAAAAGAAGAAATTGAGAGCCTAAATAGACCAATAA
>JAPVLO010003806.1:0-19577 GCA_027257055.1 Cephalopachus bancanus
TTCCATGCCTAGGCATACTGGGCATCCTATGCTGCTGCTCATTCAGGTCAGGCAGCTCCTCAAAGTAGTTCCAGCTGCTCGGAAAGCTGGGGCCGGAGTCACTGAGTCACTGGGCTGAGTCATTGGGCTGAGTCATTGGGCTGAGTCACTGTGAGTGTGTCCTGCTGAGGATTTGGCCTCCCAGTGCTCCCATGGCCTCGGTGGCCTTGTTCCTTCACACAGCTGTGGGAGAGGCCTTGAGCATCCCTGTGATCCACCTGAGCCCTGACCCTGATTCCTGTGGTGAGCACGAGGTTGGGCAGGACCAACTTCTGCCTCTCAGCGGGGGATCCCCCAGTGGCCCCGTGGGAAAGACAGTGGTGACCGCTGGGTGGCGCCGGCCTCCACCGACTCCTGCCTTCCCCCCAGGAAACTGACACATGAGGACGTCCACTCCGCCCAGTGCTCAGAACCCTGGAACTTGGATGGCTCGGGCTCCCCTCGGCATGTTTCTGAAAAACAGGCCGGTTCCATCTTTAAGTTTCCAGGACTGGGGTCTGGTATGGAGAGCCCCTCGTTTCGGGACATGGGGCATGGCTGGAAAGGCAGCCAGCCCCTTCCCCATCACGCCCAACCTCGTGCTAAACAATTTGCAGAAGACCTGCTTCTCCCTCGCTGCAATCTACTGAAAGTCAGTCATGGACACACACACACAGAAGGTTTTTTCTGAAACCATTTTCCACGTCCTCTGCTGTGCACGGGCCCCCCTTTGGGAGGTGGCGCCCTGCCGCGGTGTTCTTGTTTTGATTTATTTGTGAGTTGAGGTCTCCCTTTGTTGCCCAGGCTGAAGTGCCTGATCACGGCTGCGGCAGCTTCCACCTCCTGGGCTCAGGCAGTCGGTCTCACTACGGGGCCCAGGCTGGTCTCAAGCTCCGAGGCTCAATGGTCCTCCCATCTTGGCCTCCCAAAGTGTTGGGATTACAGGCGTGAGCCACCGTGCCTGTCCCTGAAAATAATCTTAAAAATCAATGTCTAAATTCCGGGACCCCGACTGGTCACAGGCAGGCAACTTTGGGGCACAGAAACCAGTGTCCATGGAGTGACTGCCACCAAATGGGCACTCCTTTCCCAGGGCCCTGGGTTCTGACTCTGATGGCTGTAGAAGCTGAGTTTCTGCCCTTCCTTAGAGATGACAAGGTGCTGGTGGAGGAGGGGCGGGTAGGGGTGGGTCCAAACCACTCTGCAGAGTGTCCTCCCACAGACAGTGAGGACCAGGGTCCCAGCTCACAGCCTCCCCGCTCCGAGCGGGACTCCAGCTCTGCTCCAAAGACTTCCTTAAACCCAACTCAGGCAGCAGGACCCAGGACAGGACTCTCCGGCAGGACACAACTTGCAGCAGTGGCCAGCGTGCTTATATCCCTCAGGCCCACAGGAGTCAGAGTCCAGGAGTAGCGGGCTCTGCTCGGTCACCAGTGCGCTCGTGTGTGTGGCTGCAGTGATCACGTTCAGCTGGGGAAAATATGAGACATTTTTTTCCCCTAAACTCCGGCATTCGTTTATTACTGAATTACTCTGGTAACTTTTTTTCCAAACTTCACCGTTTTATAGAATAAATAAAATTCTCTCATATTCCTGCTTTTTTTTTTCTTTCAGTCAGAATCTCACTGTTGCCCAGTCTGGAGTGCACTGGCACAATCACAGCTCATCACAGCCTCCAACTCTGAGCTCAGGTGATCCTCCCACCTCAGCCTCCTGGGTTCCTGGGACCACACACACAATACCATGCTTGGCTTTTTTTTTTGCATTAGAGTCTCACTCTGTCACCCAGACTGGAGTGCAGTGGCCACTGCCGGCCACCCCAGCCTCGACCTGCTGGGCTCTGGCGTCCTTCCGCCTAAGCCTTCCGAGTAGCCAGAATTACAGGCTCGTGCTACAACGCCTGGCTAATTTTTTTTTGATTTAATGTAGAAATGAGGTCTCGCTTGCCCAGGTGGGTATCGTACCCGCAGGCTCAGGCAATCCACTCACCTCAGCCTCCCAAAGGCGCGGGATTACACGCTGAGCCATCGAGCCCGGCTTGGCTTATTTTTTTATTTTCCTGGAGAGATGGAGTCTCGCTATGTTGCCCAGACTGGGCTTGAACTCCTTGGGATCCTTCTGTCTCCACCTCCTGAAGTGCTGGGACTACAGGTGTGAGATGCCACTCCCAATCTAATCATTTCTTTTATGATGCTGCATTAAGATGTCCCAGAAGAGCTGGGCTCGGTGGCTCAGCCTGTAATTCCGCGCCTTTGGGAGGCTGAAGTGAGTGGATTGCCTGAGCCCGCGGGTTCGAGACCCGCCTGGGCAGCAAGACCTCATCTCCACAATAAATCAAAAAATCAGCCGGGCATGGTAGCGCATGCCTGTAATTCCGGCTACTTGGAAGGCTGAGGTGGAAGGATCACCAGAGCCCAGCAGGTGGAGGCTGCGGTGGCCAGGAGTGGCCACTGCACTCCAGTCTGGGTGACAGAGTGAGACTCCAACTCAAAAAAAAAAAAAAAAAAAAAGATGTCCCAGAAGAGGAGGAGAGCAGGAAGATGGCGGCTGAGCCAGTCGGATTATGCGAATCCTGCTGTGAGGGAGTGAGGGTATGGAAAAGTTTGTGTATGTGCAGGTGAGTTAGTGGGTACGTGAGTGACTGGCTGATGGAGAGCTAGGGAGCTAGTGGCCAGGGGTGCAGCAGCCGTTGCCACAGCTGCTGGGCTTGAACCCAAGCATATCCTGTGGCACTGACGCTGAGCACCTATTTTTTAAATCAACAAAACCCTTCCTGAGAAGAAAATGCTGGGAGAGACTGACTATGTGTGGGCTCGTGAGCAAGTGGCCGGGGCCCTCCTCAGGCAGCAACTGGTGTTGCAGCCTCTCTGCTTGGTCCCTGGGCTTCCCAGGTCCCAGAAGCTGAGCGCCATTTTTTGTTAATCAGACAAAAGTTTTCCTGTAAAGAAGTTGTGGGGAGAGACTATCGGCTCCAGACTCTCCCTCACCATTGGAGCAGGAGAGGCTGCAGGTTCCAGGCTTTTCCTCACCACTTCAGTGCCTGGCTGGACACTGGCAGCACGGGCTACAGAGGTAGCCCAGGGGTAGAGTCCCATGGACAGGACAAGAGAGGCACCTCACCACCATGCTGAAGGTGGGGCAAGAAAGTGCTCCAACTTGCTCACCACAGAGCAACAGACCCTGTCTCTATGACTGAGAGATCAACTACTCAGGGGTCGATCGTGACCCAGAGGGAATATCCTGAAAGCACAAACTTCAAAGGGACGAGTGCTGAGTTTCAGGCATCCAATCCCTTACACTGATCCAGCCATGGAACAAAGGGTGTGGCCAGAAAAGGATGAGGAAGAACTCCAAAGAGATCAATGTCCTGTTTTAAAATAGAGCAAATCCAGAACTTAGATCAGGGAAGAATAGAGGGCTGAGCAAGCATCAGAAGGGAACATCTCTCCCATTGGCACTGAATAACATAATTGAAGAGGAAAGCAAGAGATCTGTCACAAATGAGGAAAAAACAAAGGAAGGCCATGGGCAATTTCAAGTGTAACAAAGAGAAAACTCCTGAAAAATCGGACCTCAGAGCCCACACAATGGAAGTCACCAATGACTGGCCCCAGAATATGGCAAGGATTAGAGAATGGATGGAAAGAGTGAATCATATTCAAGAAAAACAAGAAACAACACTGAAAGAACTTGTAACAGATATTTTGGCAATAAAAAATTTCTTCCAGATATAAATAACAACAAGTATAAAAAGTAGAATTAATCTAGCTGAAGAAAGAATCTCAGAACCTGAAGACCAGGTTATGGAATTAGCCTGTTCTGTGAAAAACATAGAAAACTCAGAAAGAAACATCAAAGCCAACATGAGACATGTAATTATATCAAGAGGCCAAACCTATGCCTGGTTGGTATTCCAGAAGAAGAAAGGGAAATGAAGAATACCTTGGAGCAAGTATTCCAGAGAGTAATCCAAGAAAACTTTCCCCATCTCACCAGAGATGTGACCAACCAAACACAAGAGATACAGAGAACCCCACAAGACATCAAATGAGAAGACCAACCCCTAGACACATAGGAATTCACCTAAACAAAGTAGGCACAAAAGAAAAAATCCTAAAGGCAGCAAGAGAGAAGGATCTTACCTATCAGGGAAAACCAATCAGAATAGCAGGAGACATATCAGCAGAAACACTACAATATTCAAAGTCCTCAAAGAAAAACAATTTCAACTAAGAATTTCCTACCCAGCCAAACTCAGCTTCATCAGTGATGGAGAATTAAAATCCTTCCCAGTCACCCTAAGATATTATGCTGCTTCCAGACCAGCTCTACAGGAGATACTTAAAAAGGTTTTAAGCACAGAAGAAAGAAAAGAATGACCCCACACTTCCCAAGAGAACATCAGAACACAGAATCAACAGAGAATACAGCACAACAACAAACTGGAAAATACACACATACATCAATCTCAAAGCCAAAAGCAAAAAGCAAACAAAGAAAAAACTTCATAAGAATCTCATGACAGGGATAAACAATCACATTTCTATAATCAGCCTGAATTTGAATGAACTAAATGTACGCTGAATACACACAGAATGACAAACTGGATAAGACTCAAGTATTTGCTGCATTCAGGAAACTCATCTTACCACAAAGGATGCCACAGACTCAAAGGTAAAGGATGGAAAATGAGTTTCCAGGCAAATGGATCACAAAAGAAGGCAGGAGTCACGATCTTAATATCAGACAAAACAATTTTTAAGCTATCAAAAATTTAAAAAGACGCAAAAGGACACTACATAATGATAAAAGGTTCAACCCAGCAACAAGAAATATCCATCCTGAACATATATGCACACAACACTGGAGCACCAGCATTTATAAAGCAACTACTAAGAAAACTAATAAAAGATATTGACTCTAACACTTGAATACCCACTAACAGCTCTAGATAGATCATCAAGGCAAAAAATCAACAAGTAGATCCAGAACTTAAACTTGACATTTGACCAAGTGGACTTAAAAGATACACCTACAGATTATTCCACCCAACAGCCATAGAATATACATTCTACTCATCACCACATGGAACATACTCCAAAATTGATCACATCCTTGGCCATAAATCAATCATAAACAAATCCCATGGGTTGAAATATTGCTATGCACCTTATCGGACACAGTGGAATAAAAATAAATATCAATACCAACAAAATTTCCCCAAAGCCCACAAAGACATGGACACAAAAAACAGCATGATGCTGAACAACTACTGGGCCATCACTGAGATCAAAGCAGAGGTTAAAAGATTCCTGGAAACAAATAAACATGAAGGAACATCTTACCAAAACCTCTGCGATGCTATGAAAACAGTTCTAAGAGGAGAATTTATATCTCTATGAGCACACATTAAGAAAATGGAAAGATCACAAGTTCAGAGCCTAGCAAATCATCTAAGGGAGCTGGAAGGAGAGGACCGCCAAAACCCTAACTTTAGCAGAAGAACCCAAATCACAAAAATAAGAGCCCAAATACAGGACACAGAAGACAAAAATATCATAGAAAACATCAACAAAAACAAAAAGCTAGTTCTTTGAAAGAATTAACAAGATCAATGAAATCGTAGCCAGAAAGACGAAGAAAAAGAAAGAAAAAGCCCAAATAAACATAATCAGAAATAGAAAGGATCAAAACGCAAAAGAAATACAAAAGATTATCAGGGATTCCTATGTACACGTACATGGAAACAAACTTGACAACCTAAATGAAATGGAGGACTTTCGGACATGGCACAACCTCCCCATGTTGAAACAGGAAGACACTGAGACACTAAATAGACCAATAACAGCCCAGGATATTGACTCTGTCATAAGAAAACTATTTACAAAGAAAAAAAACCTGGACCAGATAGTTTTCAAGCAGAATTCTACAAAACATACAAGGAGGAGCTGATACCAATCCTATTGAAAGTATTCCAGGCACTTGAGAAAGATAGGAATTCTCCCCAAAACATTTTACGAAGTTAACATCACACTGATACCCAACCTGGGTAAAGATACAACAAAAAAGGAGAACTACAGGCCAATATCCTTTATAGACATAAATGCAAAAATTCTTAACAAGATTCTAGCAAATCAGTTCCAAATCACACATCTCAAAAGTCATCTACCATGACCAAGTAGACATCATCCTCAGGATGCAAGCCTGTTTCAACATTTGCAAGACCATCAATGAAAAGAAATATATCAACAGATGCTAAAACAAGAGCCCCATGATTATCTCATTAGATGTAGAAAAAGGTGTTGGTAAAATCCAGCATCCCTTCTTGATAAAAACTCTCAAACACCTAGAATAGAAGGAACATACCTAAAAATAGTAAAGTGCCATCTATGATAAACACACAGTAACATATTGCTAAATGGGCAGAAACTGGAAACATTTCCCCTGAAAACTGGAACAAGGCAAGGCTGCCTACTCTCACCCATCTTGTTCAATATTGTGTTGGAAGTCCTAGCTCACGCAATTAGACAAAAGAAGGAAATCAGGGGTATCCAAATAGAAAAAGAGGAAGTCAAATTATCCCTCTTTGCTGACGATATGATCCTATACCTTGAAAATCCAAAAGAATCTGTCAAAAACCTGCTGGCACCGATAAAGGACTTTGGCAAAATCTCGGGTAAAAAATAAATGTGCAAAACAGTTGCATTCTTATACACCAACAACAAGCAGGCAGAGAACCAAATAAAAAGCACAATCCCATTCACAATAGCCACACAAGAAATGAAATACCTTGGCATCTTCCTAACCAGAGAAGTGAAAGACCTTTACAATGAGAAGTACAAAACATTGCTCAAAGAAATCCAAGGAGACACAAACAAGTAGAAAACTACTCCATTCTCATGGATGGGAAGAATCAACATTATTAGATGTCCATCCTACCAAAGGCAATCTACACATTCAACGCAATACCCATTAAATTATCAGCATCATTCTTCTCAGACCTGAAAATGACAATACCAAAATTCATATGGAGCAGGGCTCGGTGGCTCAGCCTGTAATCCCGTGCTTTGGGAGGCTGAGGTGAGTGGATTGCCTGAGGCTGCAGGTTCGAGACCCACCTGGGCAACTTGGAGGGACCTCATCTCAACAATAAATCAAAAATTTGCGGGGCATGGTAGCGCGCACCTGTAGTTCCAGATACTTGGAAGGCTGAGGCAGAAGGATCGCCAGAGCCCAGTAGGTTAAGGCAGCAGTGGCATGAGCATGCCACTGCACTCCAGCTGGATGACAGAGTGAGACTCCAACTCAAAAAAGAAATTCTTATCAAAACATAAATGACCACAAATAGCCAAAACAATCCTTAGCAAAAAAAAACAAAGCAGGACATATCACACTTCCAGACTACAAACTTAACTATAAGGATACAGTCATCAAAACAACCTGGTATTGGTACAAGAACAGGCACATAGACCAATGGTACAGGATATAGATTTCGGAAGCAAAGCCTCATTTCTCAACCAACTCATCTTTGACAAAGGCTCCAACAACCACCACTGGGGAGTGGACAACCTATTCAGTAAATGGTGTTGGGAAAACTGGCTGACCACATGCCGAAGATTAAAACAGGACCCCTACCTATCACCATGCACAAAAATTAACTCGAAATGAATCAAAGACCTAAAGTAAAACCTCAAATAGAAGAATCTTAGAAAATGCAAGAGACACTCTTATGGAAATTGAAACTGGCAACCAATTCCTGATCAGAACCCTAACTGCACATACTATAAGAAATAAGATAGACAAGTGGGACCTCATCAAGCTGACAAGTTTCTGTAAAGGAAAAGAAACCATCAAGAGAGTGGAGAGACAGCCCACAGAATGGGAAAAAATATCTCTCAACTGTATATCTGACAAAGGCCTAACATCTGGGATCTACAAGGAACTCAAATGGGCCAAAAGGAAAAAAAAGAAACAGCTCCACTAAAAAATGGAAAAAAGACATGAATAGACACTTCTCAAAAGAAGGCAGCCAACAGAAACACACGGAAAAGTGCTCAGCCTCACTAATCATCAGAGAAATGCAAATCAAAACCACATTGGGATACCACCTAACTCCAGTAAGAATCGCCATCATTGATAAAACAACAGATGCTGGCGAGGATGCAGAGAAAAAAGAACGCTTCTACATGGCTGGTGGAAATGCAGATGAATGCAACCACTTTGGAAGACAGTGTGGCAGTTTCTGAAAGAACTAGAAATTGACCTTCCATCTGACCCAGCTATCCTACGATTGGGAATATACCCAGAGGACCTCAAACCATTCTACAAAAAAGATACCTGTACATGCATGTTTGTTGCCGCTCTCCTCACAATGGCAAAAACATGGACCCAACCATGCTGCCCATCGAAGCTGGATGGAATAAAAAGTTTTACATATACATGATAGAATATTATGCAACCATAAGGACAAACATATGGGCTTTGCAGCAACTTGGATGGATTTAGTCGATCATACTCAGTGATCTATCACAGAAACAAAGAACAGAATACCGTATGTCCTCACTCATAAGCGGACCTTGAACAATTACCGTAATACTATGAGCAAAAGATTGGCAGCAGCGGTAAACTGACAGGGAAGGGAGGATGAGGGATTGGCATTAGTGGGAGTCTGCTGCGGGTGGGGCACACCTCATCAGCAAGCGTGCCTGCACAATGAACATCTGTATACTTAACTGTGAACGGTACCCCACATCTTAAAAAAAAAGATGTCCCAGAAGTGATGTCAGGGAAGCTGGGGGTAGGAGCAGCAGGCCTTGGTCTGTCCACCTCGACACGCGTCCTGGCCAAACACGACTGTGTTGGAGCCTCCTGTGATGTTGCAGCTCCCAGAGGAAAGCCCGGCAGGAAAGTCACAGCAAATTTCAGTCAAATCAGATCATAGTGTTAGCGGCTACTTCCGGCCCTCCTGGCAGCCCGCACATATTCTGAAACCACTAATGGGTGCCAAGGAGGGCGATAAGGACCCACCCTCTGACATCAGGCTCTGCTGGTGGCTGCTTCTCTCGGTGGAGGTGTAGACACAGGATAAGGGAGCCACTGTTCTAACCGGAAGAGGCTGAAGCATCTGAGGGATTTCCTGGGCCTGAGAATATTTTCTCTCTCTCTCTCTCTCTCTCTCTCTCTCTCCCAGGCTGGAGTGCACTGGCAAGCTCACAGCCACCCCAGTGTCGACCTGCTGGACTCTGGTGATCCTTCCGCCTCAGTCTTCCAAGTAGCCGGAACTACCGACATATGCCACCATGCCTGGCTCATTTTGATTCATTGTAGGGATGTGGTCTCACCAAGTTGCCCGGGCTGGTCTAGAACCTGCAGGCTCAGGCAAGCCACTCTTGTCGGCCTCCCAAAATGCCAGGGTGACAGGCTGTACCACCGAGCCCGGCTGGCATATTTTCTTTGTCCCCTTCCTTTTTCCACTTTCTCTTTCTTGGGGCCAGGCATTTCAGGGTTAGGACATTTAAACACAACTGCACATAGTAAGGAAGTTAAAAGTCACTGTGGCTGCTAGGGGAAGCGGGGAGGCTCAGAACAGTCCTGAGAGGGCCCTGGCATCACACCTCACTGACCCGACACAGAGAACGCAACCAAAGAAAACAAGAAAACACACCTGGGAAAGGGGAGAGTCCAGTTTACAGAATTACCATGTCTTGAGACTCAGATGGCCAGTTTGCAACCAAAAAAAAAAAGAAAGAAAGAAAAGAAAAATCACAAGAAATATAAAGAAGCAGTAAGGTAGCCGGGCTCGGTGGTTCAGCCTGTAATCCCGCACCTTTGGGAGGTTGAGGTGAGTGGATTGCCTGAGCCCGCGGGTTCGAGACCCGCCTGGGCAAGCGAGACCTCATCTCTACAATAAATCAAAAAATGAGCGGGGCACGGTAGCGCATGCCTGTAATTCCGGCTACTCGGAAGGCTGAGGCGGAAGGATCGCCAGAGTCCAGCAGGTGAGGCTGCGGTGGCCGGGAGCAGCCACTGCACTCCAGTCTGGGCGACAGAGTGAGACTCCAACTCAAAAAGCAAACAAACAAACAAACAAACAAACAAAGAAACAGTAAGGTATGGCCCATGTTAAAAAAAAAAAAAAACTGATAGAAACTGTCCTTGAAGAACAGAGGCAGATTTACTAGACAAAGTCTCTAAGGCAAGTGTCTTACAGATGATCAAAGAGCTGAGGATATACCGACAAAACCTGGGAAAGTTGTAGGAACGGATCGACAGGAGACAGAAAACAAGAAAAAAATATTTTGAAGCTGAAAAGTGAAATAGCAAGTGAAACATTCATAAAGGGATTCCAAGCAGATCGGAGCAGGCAAACATGGAGAGAGGACAGTGGGAATTCCTGAGAGGTCTGAGGAACAAAAGGAAAAGAGTTTTTAAAAAGTAAATAAATCCACTCCAGCCCCAATGACTGATTGACAATCCGATTCAAAATGAAAAATAAAGAAAAGGTAAATAGATGTGGTGACTCATGCCTGGGATCCCAGCATTTTGGAGGAGGTCAAGGCCAGAGCATCCCTTGAGGCCAGGAGTTTGAGACCATCCTGGGCAGCACAGTGAGACCTTGTCTCCACAAAATATCAACCAGGTATGGTGGCCTGTGACTATAGGCCCAGCTGCTAGGAAGGCTGAGGTGGAGGGATCACCTTCTCCCAGCAGGTCAAGGCTGGTGGCAGTGACTGTGCCACTGCACTCTAGCCTGGGTACAGACTGAGATACGGCAGGCTGAGGTGAGTGGATTGCCTTAGCCCGTGGGTTCAAGACCTGCCTGGGCAACTTGGCGAGACCTCATCTCTACAATAAATCAAAAAATTAGCCGGTGTAGCAGCGCACACCTGTAGTTCCAGCTACTTCGAAGGTTTAGGTGGAATGATCGCCGGAGCCCAGCAGGTCGAAGCTGTGGTGGCCGGGAGCGGCCACTGCACTCCAGTCTGGGCAACAGAGTGAGACTCCAACTCACAAAAAAAAAAAAAAAAAAAAAAAAGAAAGAAAAGAAAAAATTACAATTATCTTCTGTTTCCAGCAGACTCACTTTTGAGACAAATACACAAATAGAGTGAAAGTAAAGATGGAAAAAGATATGCCATGAAAATAGCAACGAGCCAGGTGAGGTGGCTCACGCCTATAATCCAAGCACTTTGGGAGGCTGAAGTGAGAGGATTGCCTGAGCCCGCCCGTTCAAGACCAGCCTGGCCAACTTAGTGAGACCTTACCCCGACAATAAGTCAAGAAAAACTAGCTAGGCATGGTGGCACACGCCTGTGGTTTCAGCTACATGGAAGGATTGCCAGAGCCCAGCAGATGGAGGCTGCGTGGCCATGAGCGTGCCACTATACTCCAGCCTGGGCAACAGAATGAGACTCCCACTCAGAAAAAAAAAGAAAGACAAGCAAACAGCAACCAAAAGAGAGTGCAGTGACTGTATTAATAGCAGACAAAACTGAATGTAAGTTAAAAAACTGTCAAAGGAGACAAAGAAAGACAGTACACATGGCTTTGTTGACTTTTCACAATTTACTATAGCTTCCATGAGCATGAGATGGTTTTGCGGGTATGTCATGAGCATTTGTTTGTTAACTGCGGTTTCTAAGAGTCTCTGTGTTAAGCCCCAGGCAGAGGGAATGACACGACATCTCATTGCCTTAAGACTCCTGCCCTAATTACAAGGTTAGGACGGAGACCAGCCCGTTACAGCTGGGTGCAGGGAGTGGGGGCTCGGGCGAGGCTTCCCTCTGCCTCCAAAATCCAACGCTGTCTGAGTCTCGCCGGGACTATCGTGTCGGCCCCGCCTCCTCCCGCCCCCCCACCGGGTTCCGCCAACCCGGGGCGCCCTGTCTCCCACCCGCCTGCGCCCAGAGCTGCGGCCGCCGCGGGGAGGCGGGGCCCGCAGCGCCCGGAGCCAAGGCTCCGCCCCCTGGGCCACGTGCAAGCGGAGCCACCGAGCTGCGCCCCGCCCCACCCCCCACCCTGCCGGGACTGGCGGCCCTGCGGCGCTCACGGCTCGCCCTGCCGCTCCCGGACACGCCAAAGGGGCTCCAGCCACGTGGGGCCCGCGGCGGCCTCGGCGCCCGCCCGAGGACCACCCCAGGGCGTGGCCTACTGCTCACCTGCCTGCGATGTCGGGGCGCCTGCGGCGGCCTCCCGAGCGCGTCCCGCCTCTGCTGGGGGCTCCCCGGGGGTTCCCGGCGCGCCCCGTCCTCGCCGCCGGGTCTCACCTTGGCCGTGGCAGCAGCCCGGACGACTGGCGGAGCGTCGGGGCTCAGCGCCCCGCAGGACGGTGCTATCGCCGCCCAAAGGGCACACTTCCAGGGGAGGAGGAGGGTTGTGACTCTCCACCCCAACGCACCCGAAGTTCGCTCCGTGAGAGGGTCCTTTTCCCGCCACCCGCGCTCAGGGAAGGCAAGGAAGAGGCCTTCTCGCCCCCCCAGCCCCTCCGCAAGCGACACTTCCAGCCTTGGAGCCGCCCCCACGAGCCCCACACGCTCCAGGCTTCCTTCATCCTCGCGAGGAGTCCTTATCCCGCGGACCAAGAACCAAATTCAGGGTTTTACTGTTCTCTTTTTAAAAAAATATCGCAGCCATTGTTACAATTTTTTTTTAAGTTAGGGTCTCACCCTGTCGCCCAGGCTGGAGTGCAGTGGCACGACCACGGCTCACCGCAGCTCGGCCTCATGGGCTCACATGCCATCTCAGCCTTCTGAGTAGGTGGGATTATAGTCTCTGTGACCACATCGGCTACTTTTTAAATTTTCGCTATGAAGACGAGGTCTCATCATGGGGTCCAAGCTGGTGTAGAACTCCCGGGCTTAAGCAATCCTCCTGCCTCAGCCTCCCAAAGTGCTTGGATTACAGGCGTGAGACACCATGCCCTTGCCTGGATGCGTATTATTGAAAAGTCAAAAACAAAAAACAAAAGCAACAACAACAACAACAAACTGATGCTGGGAGACGGTGGATAACAGGGCTCAGCTCGTTCAGCCCCTGGAGAGCAGCTTGGAGATTTCTCTAGGAACTAAGAGGAAATTGACCCGCAGTCCCACTCCCAGGAACACTCTGGAAGGTGCATCAAGTCTACCCACAGACACCTGCACGCGGATGTTGACGGCAGCCCTCCTGACGATTGCCCAACTGGAACCACCCCGGATGCCCCTGACAGTCGCCTGGGGAAAGAACAGTGTCTGGCACATCCCGGGGAAGACCACACTGCCTTGGCGACATGGATCAGCTGGAGACCGTGGTTCTCAGGGAATCCTCGCAGAGCCAGAGCCCGGAAGACCCACGTTCTCACTCGCAGGTGGGCCCTAAACGGGCGCTCTTAGGGCAGGAGGGTGGAGGCAAGACACCGGGGATTGATGAGGGAGGAAGACGGAGGAGAGAGACGGGCGGGAGGGGCAGGGAGGGAGGAACAGAGGGAGGCAGAGAGAGGACAGGCGGGAGGGAGGGGGCAGGGACAGCGATGGAGGGGGGAGGAGGGAGATGGGTGTGGGGCAAGAGGTGGGTGTGGGGCAAGCTGGACAAAGCGCCCCCTGGGCACCACCCTCGCCACTGGGGTTGGGGTGTCCTCAGAAGCCCAAGCCTCGCCACGCCCAATGTAAACTGTGTAGCAAATCCTCAGGATCTCCGCACCAAAAAAGATGGAAATAAAATTCTGCCGGATTAAAAAGTGGCCTCTCACTCCATGCACATTTCTTAGAAGAGGGAGAGAGAAAATAGAGAAGGAAGAGAAAGAGGCCACAGTCCTCATGGAGGCGTGGAGAGAGGCGGCTCCCGGGGTGGGCACTCCGTCTCGGGGCCAGGCTCCCCTCAGGTCCTGCTCCCGGTGGCGGCCCCTCTGCATGGAAGGGAGGAGCGCCTCAGGGCCCAGGAACCCAAGCCCTAGTGTCCGGGTCCCCGTGTCCCAAGCATTGGCATGTCCGAGCCCCCAGCGCCCCGTGTCCACCCTCCGTCCTGCCCCAGAGACACCGGGGTTGCCTGGGCACCGGTTGTGAGGTGCCCACGGGGGCGCCGGGACATGGCTTCCTTCCAACTCCAGAATCAAACCCTGTCTGAGTCTCTCCGAGGAGACCGTCCTGCCCCTCCGCACCCACCAGGCTCTCGGGGTCCCCCCTCCGTGGGTGCCCGGCCCTAGCCCCGCTGTCCACGCACCAGCGCCAGGAGCTGCAGCCGCCGCAGCCCGTGCGCCAGGAGCGGAGCCACCGGGTGCTGAGTGCCTGCTGACCTGCTGTGGGTGGAGAACGCGGTGTAAGGCTGGGAGGCGCTCCAGACACTGAAGGTGAGTGAAAAGCGGGAGCGGGGGGTGTTGTGTGTTATAATTTTTATGACTCCCAGCGGGTGAGCCATGCTCCGCCCCCTCCCTCCCCTCCGCTCTTGCCTCGCAGTATGGGCGGATGTCCTCCCTGCGCGCTGGGAGCACAGGTGCCCCTGAGGGTCCCGAAATGTCCCCAGTCAAACGGGAAGCTCCCCACCCAGCCCCCCAGCCCCCCACCCCCCACCCCGCGCCCACCTCTTCAGAGGGCCCTGCAGCTGCGTTTGAGAGCTGACCCCACCCATGTTGGTGGTGAAAGGACAGACTGAGAGCCAGAAATACATTTTTTAAATCTTGTCCCTAAACCCTGACACGATGATGAGAAAGCAGAGGCTATGTTTTGGAGTGATGCGTCTTTGAGGTAAAGAGTAAGTTTGCCGACTTTGTCTTTCCAGACACCCAGACTTCCCGGTGCCGGGTCCCAAAGGTCTCTCCTAGCTTGCCTAGAGTACAGGGAGTTTGCGGGGCTCGGACGTCATGCCTTGGGCAGAAGTTACGCAAATCACGAAACCTGCAATGAAAGAAGTTAGGCAGATCGCAGGACTCAGACCGCTCAGAGGGGAAGCAGGTGGGGATTCGATCCTCCAGTAAATTGGGCGCCATCTACAGGGAAGTCAGGGATCCCCCAGGCTGCCCACTAGGAGTGCCTAGGAGACACGGGGAGGAACAGCCTCCATTAGCTCCAGGGAGTGTCGTTCGTGAATGGACAGGCGCACGAGAATCCCTGCCATGCCCTTCTCTGGGGCTGTGATAAGCTGGACAGACATTAATGGGTTGCTGTGTCACAAGGTCTCCAAGACATTCGCAGGCGGCCGATCAGGAAGTCAGGGCAGCCACATCTACCTGACTGCAGCATCTCCAAGCAAAAGGGTTTAAGCTGGGCTCCGGGGGCTACGGGCCACACTCACCTCGAACGTAGGCCCGCTCCAGCCTGTGGGAAGTGAACCTTTCTTAAAGGGACCTTTGCTTCCTTCACCTCTCTGTGGGCTGCAAATCTTCGCATCACTGGCATCTCTGGAGACCAGGGCACACCCCGGGCACACCAGCTGGGCTGTGCCTCGCCCCGCCCCCCTGTCCGTCTGCACCCATCACGCTCACCCTATCTGTACCCTAGCAGGCGGTGGGGGTGACTCAGGGGTCCCCGAGCGGCCGGTCAGACTGCCTGGCTTCACCCCCGGCTGTGGCAGGGGCCACTGGGCTACCTTGTCACTTGGGGCAGGGAGGGAGGGAGAGGAGTTGTGGCCAGCCCTGCTCAGCGAAAAGTGAAGAAGGGACTCCTGGCTGCTCCCCGAGACTCCCAGCCCCATCTCTGCTCCAGCTCTGATGGCCAGCCGGCAGCCCAGGCGCCTGTCCCCCCATTCCCACAGTGTGGGGTGGGGTTGGGGGGTGAGGGTGGGTGGGGCTAATGGCCAGAAAGGGATCATGCTTCTCCTCCAGGCCCTCCTGGCCTGTGCCACCTCTAGCCTTGCCAACCCCCAGGGCTCCCAGGTGCTCTGGGCTCCGCTTCAGCTCTGGCGGTCAGCCAGCACGCCTGGCCTATCCTTCCCTGTCCCCTCATTCCACAGTGTTTTCCAAGCGCGGAGGAGGGGCGGGGAGGAGAGGGAGGCGGTGAGGCCTACAGGGGCTCCACACACTCCTGAGTCTCCGCCCTCTCACTCAGCGGTGGGACAGGGGCCAAGGCCTCTTGTGGCCCAGATGCCCTGGCAGCCAAGCTAGCAGAGGTCCCTGGACACCCCCAGATGGAGGGTGCGGAGCGGTCAGTGGGGTGGGAGGCAACCTTGGGACCCCCACATCATTATGAATGTCACCACCCCGCCCTTCCCCCTCAGCAACTATATTCTACACTCACCCAAGGACCACGTTTAGGGTTTTACTTTTTGATATTTTAATTTGTTTTTTAAAAAATTACAGCCATTGTTACCTTTTTTTTTTTTTGAGTCTGGTCTCACTGTGTTGCCCAGACTAGAATGCAGTGGAACGATCACAGCTTACAGCTGCCTCGAACTCCTGGGCTCATGAAATCCAGCCACCTCAGCCTCCCAAGTAGCTGGGACTACAGGTGCACATCAACACACCTGGCTGATTTTTTGAGTTTGTTGCAGGGAGGAGGTCTCACCAAGTAGGGCTCACACCAGATCTCACCACGTTGTCCAGCCTGGGCTCCAGCAATCCCCCCACCTCAGCCTCCCAGAGTGCTGGGCTGACTGGTGTGAGCCACCATGGCTGTCCGGATGGTGATCATTGAAGAGTCAAAAAACATCTGGTGCTGGCAAGGCTGTGGGCAAGAGGGATGCTCCTACACTGCTGGTGGGAAGGCCAGCGGCACGGATTAGCTGGAGACCATCGATCTCAGTGAACCCTCGCAGAAACAGAGCAAGGAAGACCGCATATTCCCACTCACAGGCAGGCCCTAAACCCGGGGCTCAAGGGGCAGGAGGGTGGTGGCAAGATGCCAGGCACTGATGAGGGGGGAAGAGGGGAAGGAGGGACAGAGTGTGGGAGGGAGGGAGGGAGGGACAGTCAGGACGAGGGACACAATCCCCTCGCTGGCACCACACTTGGCATGAGGAGGGAGGGGGCTCCCAGAAGCCAACCTGGCCTTCACACAATGGAACCGTGTAATCGTGTAACCGACGGAAGCTTTAACCCATGCAACCCATGTAACCACGTAACCGATGTAACCATGTAGCCCATGTAACCATGTAGCCAAGTAGCCAATGTACCCATGTAACTGACATAACTAACGTAACCGATGTAACCATGTAACAAATCCTCACTCACACCCATGATCCCCCCTTCCCAAATGAAACTTTGGAAAAAAGTTCTGCCCAACTGAGAACACTGGCCCCTCATGCTTGTGCATTTCTTAGGAAGGGGGGGAGAAACAGAAAAAATAAAAGAAACAGGAGGTCACAGTCATCCCGGAGTCCTGAGATGGGCATTCCCCGCCCCAGGCTCCTTCCTTCCTCTCTCCCCTCATCTCCCCGCCTTACCCCTCCAGCCCTCTCATGCCCCTCCCCCACAGCCAGGATCCAGAGGGAGGAGCACCCTAGGGCCCCAGTGCCCAAGCCCCTGACTGTCCGAGTGCCTGAGTGCTGAAGTGTCCAGGCCCTCAGCACCCTGTCCCTCCTCACCCTCCATCCCAAAGCGTCCTGCCCCGGAGCTGCCAGGGCCACCTGGGCATGGCAAGTCAGCCACTCCCCAGAGTCATTCAGGATCTGGTGAGGAGCCTGTCTTGCTGGGCAGCTTCCGACTGATTCCAGAATCAAACTCTCATTGGTGTTCTCCCTCCTGGCGTGACCCGGCTCCAGCCCCACTGGTGGCAGCCCCACCCCGGACTGCCATAGTGTTGGCTGAGCAGGGCAGGTAGGGACAGGATCCTCTCCAGGAGGGAACTTGGGGTGCCTGGGACCAGGTGAATGTCCGACACCCGAAGTGCTATAGTTTGGTAAACTAAGTGACCGACTCCCAATTGCTCAGAGATGAGTGTCCCCAGGTGGTACGGCCCTTGGCACCCTCTGCGCCCACCTGGCTGAAGATCACCCGGGGCGTGTCCTACTTCCCACGCTGCCCTGACGGTTACAACAGGGTCTGGACCAGGACCAGATCCCTGCCTGCCTCTTGCTGCCTGGAATCATCCCATGTCATGGCAGCAGTGGGGACAGTTGGGCCAGTTTCGGGTTCCAGCCTCCCCAGGATGGCCCTTGCCCCGCCCAAGAGGTTACCCTTGTTGCCTGGTCCCAGGGAGGAGGAGGGGTGTCCGACATTCACCTGGCAACAGACACCCCAAGTTCCCTCCTGGAGAGGATCCCGTCCCTACCGGCCCCGCTCAGCCAACGGCAAGGAAAGGGTTCGTCGCTCATCCCCCCTCCTCCAGGCCCTCCTGGGAGCACGACCTGTAGCCTTGTCGCCCTCCCCAAGTCCTCCAGATGTTCCAGGCTCTGCTACAACTCTGGTGTCCAGCCAGCAGGCCCTACCCCGTCCCTCCCGGTCCCCTCATTCCCGCAGTGTTCTCTGAGGGAAGGGGGGTGGGAGTGGGGAGTGGGGGTGGGTGGAGGGGGAAAGTGCCCACAGTGGCTCCCACACGCTCCGGAGTCTCTGCCCTCTCAGCCAGGGGTGGGACAGGTGCCAAGGCCTCTGTGGCCCAGGTGCCCTGGCAGCCAAGCTAGGAGAGGGCCCTGGAAGGGGCATGGCTGAGAGCAGGAGGGGGTGCCACGTGGGTAATGGGCGGAAGCCTCAGCTCAGGACACCCGCATCATTCTAAATGCCACCACCAACCCTCACCTGAGGAGCCCTTATTCATGTACTCAAGACCCACATCCAGGGATTTACTAATCTCTCTCTCTCTTTTTTTAAATTTTGAGTTGGAGTCTCACTCTTGCCACCCAGGAGACACCGACACAAAATAACCCTCAAAAAACCTAGCCAAGTGTGACGGCGTGTGTTATACTTCCAGCTACTTGAAGGGCTGAGGGAGAAGGATCACCTAAACCCAGCAGGTTGAGAATGTGGAAGCTGTGAGTGTGCCCCTGCATTCCTGGGCGACAGAGTGACACTCCAACTCAAAAAAAAAAAAAAAAAAGGAAACAGAATGCTACTATGTAAAGATAAAATATAAAAGCATATATTCCCAAACTGTAAAACCTTTGAGGTGGAGTCTCACTCCGTTGCCCAGAGCATCTTGGCATCAATACTCAAAACATTCAAGGCCACTGTGATGGCCGCCATGCCCCACACCTGCCAATCCTGGTTTGGAGGGGGAGAGTTAGGCTAAGGCCAGTCCATCCTCTGTGGGAAGACCCGGGGAGCAGCCCAAAAGCCCTGATTCTAGCCCAGTGCCCGGCACAGCCTAGCGTCCTCTACGGCTGCGAGTGGCCGGTGGGTCACCTGTGTCTCTGACCTGCTCACACATAGCTATGGAGCATGTTGTCTGCACCATGCCCTGTCCGAGGCCACAGGAATATCACACCATCCCTCCGATTCACCTTCGAGGGCTGGAGCTCCAAGGACTCGCTCCCCACCTGGCACAAGCCCATTTCAGCCACAGGCCATGGGCAGCTCTTGGGCAGGAAAGCACCCTCGCCTACCCGCAGAACCGACCTCACCTCTTTTTATTTATTGTTTTTGAGTCAGAGTCTTACTCTGACATGCAGCCTGGAGTGCAGTGGCATGTTCACGGCCCCTGCAGACTCGACTTGCTGGG